>JAVXUM010000023.1:29850388-29863129 GCA_035590655.1 Pouteria glomerata
CAACAACTAAACCCCGCCCCCCCCCCCCCCAAAAAAAAAAAAAAGTAATAATAAATAAATAGTGCAGGCACACAAACATTACATTCGCACTAGATTTATCCCCATGTCTACTAAATTATCATGTAAAAATCACTTTCACTTTGAAAGAGAGAATAATTGAGCAGCAATTTGATATACATGCATGGGGACTGCCTCCAACTCAACAACCATTAACAATTTCTCTTGACCGGGTTCCATTTGTATATATTTATTTTGATGAGTAGGTTCCCAATTGTATAATTGTCCAGGGAGGACTCAGAATTGTTTCAAAGCAGTACAATAAAAATATTGTTAGAACCACCCATGATATCCAAGACCATAGACTCGTCTGCATCTAATTTCCATCCCATCACTTTCTACAAATTCCTTATATTTGGTTTCCACAATTTTATTTATGCTTAATTTTTTTTCTAGAAATTTTGTTATCTTAATTTAAAATAAAAAATATTATAACAAATTACGCTGAAGAGAACCTAGTGGAATACTGATGGGGGAATAGGGTACATTTGATTTCATAATTTCTACAAATTATCAATTATATATATACTTTTATACCAAGTAATCAACATCAACAGTTCCTCTCTGAATTGGAGAAGATAACTTCCTGATGGGGGAAAAGGACACTGTTGGATTTTGTAATTTTTCTCCTGCTGATTTTTAAGGTTTAAACTCACTCTCTTTCCGTCAACCTACATTTGCTCTTTCAATTCCAGTGTGATCCATAACAATATGCAAGGTGAGTCATGCTTTCAGAAATACAGGTTTTTTGTTAGTATTTACTTACTATATTGGCTTCAGATCCAGATTTTAGTGAGGGGAAAATAAGATGGAAGAGATCTTTGGTTGCTGCAAAACCTCCAGTCTCCCTGCTGTCTGGTGGACATGAGCAGGCAAACATTGCATACATGAGCCACTGCTCTAATTTGTTGTCTACATCCTGTGACTGCAAAGCCTTTCCACCCAGCTCAATAGGTGTGATATGAGCAAGACGCTGAATGACCTCTAACCTGAAGTGGAGATCATCAAGAACCATAGAGTATTAATTTCATTAAAGAAGCAGCAATAAGTCGCATAAACAATTTCCTGACCATGCTACAGTAAAACAGAAATAATTTGTGAAGAGAATCAAAATTTGGGCAAAAATTTAATAGTACAACATAAACGCAAATTTGTAAAAGTTTACTTTGCTTCCTGAACAGAGCTTGGGCAGAGGTCAGCAGCATATTTGACAAGTTCACTAAGACATCGAGCCCATCTGTTCTTATCAGGACTCTCAAATAAAATAGACTGAAGTGTCACATCTGGTGGTACTGACTCCGATTCTCGCCTCAAATCAAATGGACGCCCAGAATCCCAATAGCAGCTCTGAACAATGTCATCCTGTGAAAATTCATAGGTTTATGTTCAATAGCATTAGAAAATAGAGAGGAAAAAACCAACCATGTAAAACAAAAATATTTGGAAGTACAACCCACCCCATTCTCTTCTAAAACATCTATTATAAATATTGGTTCAGCTTCATTCTTTAAGATATAATCCGATTGGCCTTGAATTGAGAGCTCTTGTATATCATATCTTAAAGTACGAACACAGCGCAGCAACTCCAATGCTGTGCGCCTGATCTGACTATCCGCAGAACTAAGGAATATAAGACCAACTGCATCTATCTCAGAAGCATGAAACTCAATTGCTTCTCCAGATTGACGGAAAGAAGATTTCTTGAATCCATCACTCCTGAGCACACGCTTTGCCTCTTGAGTAATATATTCTTGCCTATCATCAGCTAGACAAGCTCTCCAAAAACGCATGAGCTCTAACAAACGTCCTAATGACGTTTGAATAAGAAGAGGGAACTCATCAGGAAGCCGTAAAATAAAGTTGGCCATTCCCCTCATAACTGCAAAACGGCGATGTGGAAGGTACCTCACTATCCGATTCAGTACTTGTACTGCTTCCTCGCGAACACCAGGATCAATACTTATGCCATGTTGTGGTATAATTTCAGAGATCTTGTCACTTCGGCTCATTTCTTCAATCAGATATGGTATGCACTTCAGCACTGACTGGAAAAGATATCCTTGTGACTTTTCCTTGGTTACAGCATCTAGAGAAATGTGCCAATCATTTAATTTATTGCATTAAACAAAAGCAAAAAGAAATCATACAATGCTAAGAGCAGAAAATTTGTAAAGCAATAAACAATAATAATAAACTACAAAAGGAAAAGAGACCATGATTTCCATTGTAGAAAAAATAGAATCTCCTACACAAGTATGGCAGTAGAACTCCCAGAGTGAAACCAAAGATGAAGAATAATTACTTACCAAAAAAATGAAAGCATAAACTTTCCAAACAAAGGAGAAAAACTCCCTCTGTGGTATAAAGAAAACTTAATCAAAAGTGCCCAAAAGGGGTGCAACCTCTCTAGCATAAACAATCAAGACAAAAGGCCATCAACAAAATTAAGCTAATAAATCATGTTGGCCAAACTACAAGCATTCATCTAATCTATAATTTCTCAAAGGCCATATCAAAATAAGTCATACCTGCTATGGCAAGCAGAAATGGTGTGTATGAAAAATATAAGATATTAACAAATCAGATAGCATAACAAATCAAGAACAAAGGAAAACATTAACAAATTAGAACCTCAAAATTCCTCATCCTTTGAAATGAACATATTCAATAACCTAATAATTATTGCATTTCAATTGTTTTGCATGTAGCACAAAACTTTGTAAAAGAAAAGGAATTACCTATTGTGGTCCTTGAAGAAGTAAGAAGAGCTTGACTATAGATTTTGTGACAAGACCTCAGAATTGACTCAATTGCAGCCTTTACCTTTGGAATGTAATGACCGATACTATGAGCTGTCAATGCAATGGAACAAAATCAGTTGAAAAGTTTGAGGAACAAAATAAAGCATGCATAGAAAAAAATTTAGGTTATGAAAAAGTTAACAAATCACCATGAAGAATTTCTAGGCCAATATGCTGGCTTGAAGGAAACATGACAATGGCAAGTAAGGCACGAAGACCAATGACCTTGGCTTCACTTGGACTATCTTGCCTCAGCAATTCCAATAACATATGGTTCATGGCAAAATCAATATTGTGTTCGGCTATAGTCACACAAAATTCAACAAGTTTATCATGTTGAACATCCTGAGTAAGAATTCCCTTCCTGAGAATAGTTAGGAGTTGTGAGGTCACACTATCTAGGTAGTCCCATACACGATTTGGTGGCTGGGAATCCCCATGAACAGTCAAGTAAAATCTCAAAACCCGATGAAGACAGTCCAAGGCCATAAAACGGTGGTTCTTGTCCTGCATGAAAAAGCCCATTTATATCATGCAAAGAACCTGTGAAAAGGAAAATAACATAGATCCAATCTTCACCCCTCAAGAAAGTAGCAAACCAAAAATAAAGCAACTCAAAAGAATAAGCATGTGTTTTCCTCTAGACTGAATACTACACTGCTAAACTTATTTATCAAAAAAAAAAAAAAAAAGCATTGTTAAACTTACTCTGAGATGCTTGTACAGTTGCTCCATGTGAGAGCCAAAGTTACTGAGGAAAACGTTTGGATCACCAAGACAGAGAAGAAGAGTCACCAATGGATAACCGACCTAAAACAAATAATTGCTTTCATGAGAAGAAAACAAATTCAAGATGAGAGTTGACAATAAAAGCAAGTATAAAAAACAAATAGCGTTATCGAAAGGCACAAGCAAACAGAAATTTATATAAAATTAAAAAACCCAGAAAATATACGTGGCCTACCAGAGTGCATACACTCTATATCCCCCTTTTTCATCAAAATTCTGTAAGAGGTAAATTCTTCTTGTGAGTAGTAGGCCAACGGGGAAAACCGAAATTCCACACCAGAAAAAGAAATATTAAAATACACTAAAAAGAAAGGTAAACCATTGTATCTTGTGTTTATTCTTACCTTTTTTTTTTCAAAGAAATGTCTCTTCTAGAAATCACAAGAATGAAAAGAATCACATTTCATATTGATTAGTCCAAAAAAAAAGGCAACGGAAATCATTAATTTTATATTTTGAATGAATTTGGCCAACTTTTTAAGTCAACTCCATTCAGATTATTACGACTTTTTATTATTTATTTTCTTTTTGCTGCACAAAAACTTTTTGAATTTCCAGTCAAAAGAGATTTTCCAAATGAAAAAGCTTTTAAGGCTGCCCTGTCCACTCAAACCGCCAAAAAAAGTTTTTTCAGGTTTGTCCTTCTTTTTTCCCCAAGTTCCTGGGGGATATTACTAAAATAAAAATCAAAATTTGCGAGAATTATTCACAGCAGTTTTTTCGGGTAACGCTAGTGATCAAAGCAGCAATATGTGATAAGACCTTCTGTGGCCAAGGTACATGACAGTCAGTGAAGTCCCCTCTCTATTCCCAGTCATTCCAGTACTCTTTTCAGGCAAAATGCGAACGAATAATCTACTTATTACATAAAGCCTGCTCCATGATAAGATTACAAGTTAATGGTTATCTAGACGAAGCTGATAAGGGCTAAATGGACAAAAATAATATAAATCTAGCAAATCAATTTGATGTTATAATTGAGTTGTTATTTATTTCACAATCATTGATCAATTGATCTTATAACTTAACACAAGAGAATTTCATGCTTCTGTAAATGAAGTGCAGGGTGCAAATTACTTACAAGACCCTTTACATGCCTATATAGAAGTTTCAGATCGCTCGAACAGGAGAAATTTTGAACCAAATATTTTGTAACAGAAGACGAGAACCTAACAGGCTAAACCGACTACAAAATCATTCTAATTACAAGAAAATGAAACTTCCAGAATCCATTGAGAAAACAAAAGAAGCGAACTGAAAACAATGTATCAGAAATTCCAAACAAAAATAATTAAACAAAATTATTTCCTCATTTAGAGGTTGCACATAAAAATCAACTAGGAGCTTCTGTCCTCCAAGAAATAGCTAGTCCCTTATAAAAATTAACAAAAGAAAACATTCCTGATGGTTGCAGGATCCAGTAACATGAAGTTCTCCATAATGACCAGAACTATGGAGTTTCAGGAAAAGGCAAAAATAATAAGTGTTTGAGAATTACTCACAGCTATATGTTTGCTCTGTTTGTCCATCCAATGCATGAGCTGCCCTCTTATTCGAGCAAGGGCTTCATACCAAAAGGTAAGTGCAGGTTCTACCCCAGAAGGAGGCCATTGGCCTTTTCCACCATCTGCAAGCGGTGCTAGAATGTTTGAAAGCATATTGCATAGGGCATGATGAAGTTCGCTTTTTCTTTTATGGGGAGCGCGATTAAGAGGATTTGCCTTTGCCACAAAGGAGGCTGATGCATTCAGTCCACCCTCAGTCTTAACCTGGAAATACCCTTATTGTCATATACATGTTTTCTTGCAAAATTATTCAGGTTAATCTCATACATACCCCAAGCTTCAAGTACCGCATTCCATTAATGATACTAAGCGTTTCACTTCGGGCAACACTGGTATCAATCCGTCGAGTATTGAGTTCCATGAAAAAGCGTTCAGTCACAGGACTAAATCTATTAAGAGAAGAGCAAGTGTTACCGAAACCTAAACAAGGTTTTGCTGTGCTGGACAAGAACACAGCAAAAGTACCACTCGAGATCCTGCTCTCAGTCGTAACTAATTATTCAGGTTGGCTGAGAATGCTTAAAGAAGTATCCATCTGTTCGCTTGTTAATACACATAATCAAGATTTCAATTTTTACCATTTAATTCTACTTACGAATACAGTGGCGAGAATACAAACAAACGAACAAAGTGAGCAACTTTGTCAATAAGGTAGAAAGGAGGGAGAAAATTAATCAGCAGGTAGTTTCTATCTTTTTTTTTTTCTTTCTACCATAACAGTATAGGCATCCAACTTAAAATGACTTGTTTTATAAGGAGAAACAAAATTCTACGAAAACAGGGCCACTGTATGACAGATGTTAAGAATCTCAGATCATTATATTCTACATGCTAAGAATCTAAGATCATTATACTCTATTCAACTATTCGAAACCAAATATCTATACAAAAACCCAACATCGTGAAATATATAGAAAAAAGTCAGTTTAAAGAAACAGTATACGTAGTGGTTGAGCAGCTTCAAATAATAACATCTGACAGTAGGAGGCAATTATCAGTTACCTGATACGAGACAAAGCACCAAGGAGTTGTGCAACTAGGTCCAGAAGTAGCCCCCGCAAATCAACCAATGAAGGATATTCAACCTGGCTAACAAGCCTGCATTTGGTAAATATTGAATGAATACCAAGTATAGCATATGACTGGATGAAAGAACAAGTTTATTCCTATACAGCACAAATCCAACATCTCCCCAACTCTTAAAAGTGAGAGTTCATCGAGGTGTGGGGCTCGTAATATACTAAATGAACCAGGTCCTCATTATCTGCCTCACATTCTGCAGTCTAGATAATGGACAGCATCACATCTAAGTCATTATTCACACATAAAAATATAATATACCATTTAGCACTTCTTCTAGACACTCTATCCTATGTGATTAAGAATAAGACCTAGTTAAAAATAAAAACTTTTTCAATCATATCAATGTAGAAATCAATAAAAACTAATTGAAATTTGAATAATTATGTGGAATGAAAAATCATGTGCACTGCAAATTGACATGCCACATTAATCATAAGAATCAAGATACCAGAAGAAAAATAGGAAAGTGAGAGAGATTAAAGGAAGAAAGGAAGGCACCAAGAAAACTTTATAAATGCAGCTTCTCATTTTACAATAAATGCCATCATGAGAGAATCCATGCATGATGCATGATAAAGCTCTTTTTTATCTTATAAAATATATATATTATTTATTATGACTTAAACCCGTGACTTTTGGTATGAGTGGAGGTGTCATTTCCGCCTTAGCAAGCCCCTCTTGTCAAGAAGCATGATAAGGTTGACATAGGCATAAACTTTTCATGTGATAAATCAATTTTGGAACATCTCAATGGACATACATCGTGCTTATTTTATTCACTGACTATTTAAAGAAGGCTTATATTCATACCATAGACATGTCACAAAATTTTGGTGGCCCAAAGTCACCAAAAACCCACCCCAATTATACTGATGCCTTTACAGGCATGCTAGTTACAAAAGACAGCCAAGGGATAGAGACCCAAACATGTCCTTGTAGAGATAAAACAGTTCTAGGTTTAACCAAATAAAGAGAGAAACTTAAATTGTAATAGATCAATGATAAATACAGTTTGCAAGGCACCGGCATAAATCATTAGGCAAGCCCAGTTTGAAAGTTTCCAAACCCACCATGACCAGCCTTACCTGTCAGCATTGATTAGCCAGTCAAATACAAAATTTTCAAGCCCAACCCAAAGCTTCTCTGCAGGGATGAGAAGCAAATTTCATTTGACTAGTACTATTCGAATACAAATAAAAGCCAGCAACCCAGTGGTATGACCAAACCTGTTAGTCCTTCTTGCGGGCAGCACTCAACAAAGCGAATACATGCTGAGCAAAAAATACACTCCACTGCAAGCTGAACACAATGTAAAAACACTATTAAGGTTCAAATAAGTTAAGCACAGGTCCTCAAGTGATTTATTTGATAGCAACCTAGAGGAAAGGAAGACAGGTCTGTTGCCATCAGAAGGCATCTCTTGCATGTCTCATTCTTATTCGATCAACTTAATGACTGGTAACTTCAACATCAACCCATAAAGTTCTCTCTTTTTGTTGACACATGTTTTAAAAAGTAATAAACATGAGAAGCAAAGTAGTAGTCGTCGCAGTAGTAGTAGTAGTAATAATAATTGTTTATTGAAAATGGCTAATAAATGTCATTGTATTTTTCAACTAAACTTTTTAATTAAAATCCACATTAATATATTCGTATCTACATTGCACTCACATTTTTATGCTGAACTTTTCACCATATGTTTCAAGAAAATAATCATATTAAACCCATACATATAAAGTAATTTTTTTTCTATCCTGTATTTTACTGTGTGCATTACAAACTGGCCAACTGAAATTGATTTAGGTGAAATACTCACTAATCCCATACAACTTACTTGCACGTACTTGTACACAATTTCAGACTATAAACAGACAAAAAAGAGTACATATGTTTGTGCAAAGGAAAGTATTCCTGAACAAGCACTGTCTACAGTGGAGAAACACTCGATTTTACTAACAGGCTTAAGAATTTGAGCGAGATGTTAATCTGTTACAAACCTTTCTCTGGAATGTAGACGCATCATTTGCACCCTTTGGGGATTCACTGTGATAGAAACCAGAAGGCAAGATAATAAAGATACAGGTGCTGTTCAGCTTTATGATACTATACTGCAATGCTATGTAACATGGACACATGTAAGAGTGTCAAGTTAGGAATATTAGAGTTAAAGAGTGTCAAGTTAGGAATATCAGAGGATCCAACTGTCTGATTTGAGTATGGGTGTCAGACACATATCCCATACCCTTATCCTTGTCATATCCAGTAGAAACAGGCATATTTGAGGAAATAAAAGAGTACATGTAACACTGCTGGAATGTAGTAATACAGTCTCTTTAATATAAACACAAATAATACTTAATTTATTTTACTTAATAATCCAGGGGATCGGCACCCAGTAGAGCCTTAGATTATTGGGGATTGAACCTAAGACTTCAGGCCTTTGACACTTTAGCTTCACAGCTCACTATCCACCTAAGCTCTCCCTTGGGGTTTGCTTGAATTTCATATTACCAAAAACATGAACTATCATTACTTCCGTGAAAACAAAGTGCAGAGGAAGTGCCATGACAACAATACATATTTCTTGAGATTAGTGAGAAGCAAAAGCTCACAATAAAACAGCTTCAGAGTTCAATTCTGTACGGTTGATCAGCAGAAAAGCCAAAATCGCCAAAATCGGAAGGAAACTTCCAAATCAAAATTGTTGAAAATAAAATGAAAGATAAGAAATAGAATAGAATTGAGGAGAGAATACAATGTCTACATTTTGTCATGTTGTATCATAAAGGTAAAGAATATGCCTTTAAATAGGCTACAATGAGAGGTATGTATAGTAATGATTTACATACCAAAATAAAGCTAAATGCTTACTAAATACTAAAATATAGAATATTCTAATATAAGTAATATATATAAATAATATACCATAACCTAATATTGAATATTCCAACAAAAATAAACATTGAATTTCAGAAGTATACATGTAAATTTAAGGAGAAAAATGAATAAGAAAAACTCTGTAATTTACATGCCACTTCAAAAATTGACTGTCAAAGCAACAGAGGTTCCTAAATAAGAAAAAGAAAGCATGAAATGTTAAGCTCCTAAAATAACTGAGAAGCATCTGCTTATATTTCACAAAGAAAAAGAGAAGTACATAGATGACAAGCTGGACCAAATCAGAGTCTAAAAGTATAACCGAAAGAGTTACCCTTCCACACCCTGTGATTGCATTATCTTTAGTTTAACGTCAAGCTTTGAAAATCTATTATTAATTTCAAGTAGAACATGCTCAGCCCAAACCCATCAAGAATAAATTGACCAGCTGCCTTCAGGTTGTTAGAGTACTATTAGCTTATTAGGGTTAAGGGTAAAATAGCCATTAGCACTCAGAAGTTGCCCTAATATAGAGGGGCTATCTTTTACATTCTAATTAGGTTTTTGTCGAATGTAAATAAGCAGCAGCTATATGTTCTTCTTTTTCTCTAATATACAATTCTTCTTCTTCTTTCTCTGAATAATTCAACACAGGTATCATTTTGGAATATAGCTTCAAACCTAGGAATTTATATATTGGCGGGTAACTCATGGCAGAACAATGCAGCACCTAGAAGTGCAACGTGGTATACCAAAGGTCAACCCAGAAGCAGCTAACCAGAGGTTTTTTTCTCTATTAAGTTCAATTTGGGTCTGCTATGTGGGAAAAAAATGTAGAAACACAGTTAACTAGAACTTTTCATATAAGAAGTTCACAGTTTTAAGTACTGAACTAGTAGGAAGAAGGGGAATTGAATGCGTCTAACATGCCAATAATTGATAAGTAAATCCATCACACCACACTATTTTTCTCAATATGTGACCTCACAAATATGTATAGCTAGGATAACACATGTTAGTGAAGAATTTCGTCTTCCAAACAACAACAAAAGAATATAAAGTATTTATGGACAAATATAGCTTGAATTAAAATTTAGAATGCAGGAAGACCCACCTTTCTCTCCACCTAAGAAGAGCTTCCAACAAAGGTACAGGTGTATGTCGTGCCACCATAGCCAAGGAATCCAGTACTTGTTCATAAGCAGGGTCTGATGGCCGAAGGTACTGTCCATCCTGTTATTTCCATAGGCCAAAGCGACGTTGGAAACAATTATTGAAGTATATCAACAACTACCAAGATTGAATTAAAAGAATGACAGTGTCATGCATGAAGTAGAATAAAAAATAGATGTTCATTATTTGAGAGTCTGAGGCTAGTATATATTTACGTAATATCCAACACACCCTGATTGTCAAAACATTATAACTAAAATAAGCACCAATACCAGAGAAATCAACAATCGGAAATCAACCGTTCATTAACTTTTTTCAATAAATCTGGAAAATCAAATTCTATGCTTAGAATCATGCCATATAAATAAGCATAATACACAATAAAATTAACAAAGAGCATTGAATTTTGCCAACCTTGTAACACTTATAGGCCTTTATGTATGACTTTTTTCCTCGACGATTATTGCTATTTCAGAATGCAAAACATTGCAAGTATCAAGAAAAGATGGGCTAGCTCAAGTGGAAAAGGCACGGCCCTTCCCAAATAAATAACATTTACTTTCCAAAAAAATGCAATTATCAATTTCATGATTGTATTTTTATCAAGAGCAGTCATTGTAATTTATATATTTTTAGTTCTTCCTCAACAAAAACTAGACTCAAACTGAATCAATTGACAAGCAGGGGTAGGAAGTTGGCATTGAAGTTCCCCAACAGGCACAAACTAAATTAAAATTCCAACTTGTTTTGCCAACTAAATTAGCTGACATTTTCAAACCCTATTCCATTAAGAGGAAACAAAAATGAAAAGGGAATTAAGTATGCTGGGACTAGGGCCCATCAAAGCTACCGAAATCTAGACAAACCCTTAAACTTTATGTCTACAAATGACCAAGGCATAAAAATGAGAGGTGGGACTGTTAAGTTACCACCTTAAAAGGTCCACAACTACACTACACCTAATAGGATCAGAAGGCATTCCCACAATTAGACTCTGATAATCCTTTTGTTTCCCAAGAATCAAGTGTCAAGTCATGGCTTCTTGACGCACGAAAGAACATCCCTGAAGGCAATTCTAGAAAAACAAAGACCCCATAAAGCATAAAAGGCCAATGGATAAGGAGATGATTAAATGAATATAACCTTCCTAGCAAATTAGCAACCATTTCGAATGTCATTCTTTTTGAAAGGAAGGACAGTTATTCTTCAAAGTTCATACAGAGCCACTAACCAGAAAATCATAACATTCTTGATGATGTTTGTCTATAACATTACTCCCTCATCATGAAGTGAATCTTTTCCCCATATCCTAATTAAACTCAAATTTGATTTCACCTAGGATGGACAAACAAGATAGGATTGGTATTAGTGTAATTTCCTACTCCAAAATTGTGTCAACCCACGCAACAATTGCGTTAAATATCTCACAAAGTCTATTCACCAATCTTGGCAAGTTATTCATAATTGTAAAGCACTGTTCCGCTACACCTGATTGCTAGGTCATGTGAACATTACACTTTGGGTGTCATAACATTGCTTTGAATATGTGATTGGCCCCACGTCATCCCAACCCCAACACCCTAACTCCAAGTCTCCCACAGCACCCTCCCTTGACGGCACCTCATGCCTTCCAGTTGTGGCCAAACTTCCCTTTCCCAAACCCCACTCCTTCTGTGGAGCGCACCAATGGAGATTCAAGTTTGTGAACATTCTAGACCCTCACCACGAAAGAATTCAGTAAGTACTTCCTCCGAACACCAAGACTTAGCTTCGATGAGGAGTATATTGCTCCCCAAAGTTCGGATAAAGGCCTAGGGATCCCTCCAAGCAACTACTCGCCTACGAGGATTCCCAAGGATCTCATGGTCACATATTCACTAATGGAATCAACGGGGACAAGTGACCAGTGCTAGGGACTCCATTAAAACTCTCTCAACCAACCTAGAAGAGAGAGTACAGAATAAACCGATCAACACATGCTCAATCGTACAATACGACCACGATCCTTGTACCACCTAACCATGCAGGGACACTACCACTACCTACCAGGTTATCCTTCCACCAATGGTTAGGTCAAGCCATGTAGAGTTGGTAGCCAACCACCATTGTGGGTGCACAGAAGCTAACCTCCTCGTCTAACCTTCCCCCTATAAATACCCAATTTTTCTTCCTCACAAGGCATTCGAATCCTTCACCATAGATGAACCTCACACTCCAAGCTGTCCTATCTCTCACACCCTATGAAGCACGGATACAGATATAGGATACGGCAATTTTTAAAAAATAAGGATACAGATACGGCGAAAGCGAAGATATGGTAAAAAAATAAAATAAAATATATATTTTATTTAAAATATTTTTGAAGATAGCATCTATATACTACCAAACATTATATA
>JAVXUM010000023.1:29867926-29881649 GCA_035590655.1 Pouteria glomerata
ACTAATTTTAAGTACAAATGTTACTCATCAGCTAACCCAGATCATCATTTTACAACCTCAGATCATCATTTGAAAACCCACATTTTCAATTTGAAAACTCACATTTTCAATTTGAAAACCCACATTTTCAATTTGATAACCCACATTTTTAATTTGAAAACCCAAGATAACATCCACAATGCAGCAATTGTAAACATGTACTTACGGAAGTGGTAGCTGTTGAAGAGGAGGACAGATCGACTCACTCGTTAGCTGAGAGAGAATGAGGCTGAGAGAGAGAGACAATGAGGCTGAGAAAGAGAGAATGCGACAACTAATCGACCTGAGAGACCCACGTTCGCCGTCGCCCGCGGTTGCAAGCACCACGCGGAGCTGTGATACTGAGGAAGAGCAGAGAGTCCTGAGAAGCAGAGAGTCCTGAGGAGCAGCGAGTAAACAATTAAAAATGGATGAGAAGAGAAGTGGACTTAAAATCTGCGAACTGCTATACTTATACCGCGTTAAGGAATCGCTATCTGAATACGCGATTGTTGATGAACCGCGTTCTAGAATCGCGGGTATTAAAACCGCTTTTTGAGACCGCGGGTCTTCGATCAATGGCTCGATGAACCGCGTTCTAGAATCGCGGGTATTAAAACCGCTTTTTGAGACCGCGGGTCTTCGATGAATCGCTGTTTCAGATGGCGATTCTTCATGGGTACAAAATTTTACAACCGCGATTTAAGATCGCGGTTTTTCATTAACCGCAGATTCCTAAATTGTTTCTCCCCTGCCGTATTCTCCGAAAATGTGGGGAAAAGGGCTGTAGAACAAAAAAAAAGTCTACAAATGTACAGCAGTTTGGGGGAAAACCCGAAAAACTAGCTACTTTTTTTTATTATTATGTTTTTTTTTGGGTGTCTTATATAATTTTTTAAATCAAAATTTTAGTTTCTTTTTAATTCAATAGTTTGTAAACATGTTGTTGACATATTTTAAAAAAATTAGAAAAAAATTATAAAAAGGAATAAACCGATGAATAGCTTTAAAAAAACTAAATTTTATTTTATATGTATGTAGTTTTTTTCTATTTTTTAAAATTTTTTAAAAATAATATGTAAATAGCATACTTAAAATCTATCAAAATAAAATTACAAATGCCAAGAAGTTATTAGTTGATAAAAAAAAAAGTTATTTTATATTTATCTATTTTTTATTTTTAAATTTTTTTTTAAAAAAAGTGAATAATATACTTAAATTTCTTCAAAATTAAATTTATAAACAGCCAAGTAAGAAGGTGTTTAACATGATAAAAAATGAGATAAAATGAAATAAATTGTGAATTCGTAATGCGTGTAATAAGATGAGTTTTAAAAAATTTTAAAAATTTTCAGAGTTTTTTAAAATTTTTTTTAAATCCAAACACTCTTTAAAACTACAACTATAATTTATTATTTTTTACTCATGCTAGAGAGTCGATATTCATTCCGGGTAAATTTTAAAATATTATTTAACTTAAATATTAAATTTATTTTTTAAATTTTTAAAACGCTATTTGTTATGTTAAAAATAAAAAAATATTTTCAAAATTTTAAAAAATTATTTATTTTTTATTTCATTAAATAAATTACGATTTTATAATTTATTTTTTTTATTTTTTTTTTATCACTTCCAGCACAACTAAATTGTTATATGGTAATGCAACTGTAATTTTTTCAATTTTTTTTTTATATTATCCTGCAAATAAGCATGGTCACGGACAAGGTGTAAAATAAGAGTAATTACACCTCACAACTGTCTGAGGAGAAAGCATGGCCGAGGAGGAGGATAAACCGGAGCGGGACGAACTTGCGGAGTCCCTCGATGATCTCTTCGCCAATCTCTCCACGATGATCAAAGGCGAGCTTCAGGTACTCTCTCTCTCTCCACTTTCGTCCGCTTCGTCTTCTAGGGTTAGACATCGCATAAATGTTCTGTGATTCAATTAAATTCACTTGTAAGAATTGGTTCCACGGAGAGTATGAATGAGTTTTTTAAATGAAAAACTCTGAATCCCTAAAATTTTATAATTTTTGCTATATATAAACTCTCTTGTATAACAAATCTTGCTTCTGCTCCCAAAACACAACCCCATCCATGGGTCTTCTGATCCAAAGTTTGGTTTGTTCCATCAGGTGATTAGGTCCTGTGTTTTTTCTTATAAATCTACTCACATTTCCAAAAAAAAGAAAAAAAAAGGCAAAATTGATACGAGGAAACCACTAGTAAAATTTCTGGAATGCCCTAATTGATAATTATTTTGTTATGCTTTCTACATGATTTTTTCAAATCCATCCACTCGTGGTGTCAATTAGGTGGTCTGTGGACCTTTGCTGCTCTCTGTGGCGCTTTCGGACTAATAGGTTTCATGTTACGTCAATTCGAACTTGCTCGATCTATTCAATTATGACCTTATAATGCAATTGCATTCTCTGGCCCAATTGCTGGTTTTGTTTCTGTTCTGCATCATTAGTGGCGCTGGCACAGGTTTTTATTCCTTCTGCCCGGCTCCCTGAAAACAACGTTCGAGTTTGTTTGAATTATTCTATGGGTGTTTGGTATGATAAAAAGTGAGATAAAATAAGATAATTTGTAAGTTCGTAATTCGTGCAGCGAGATAAAAAGTGAATAACTTCTAGAGATTTTTAGAGTTTTTCAGAGTTTTTTTAGCAAAATAAACACCCTCTATATCTACGATTAGTGTCAAATCCTTTCATTCCAGATCCATAAATACAAATGCAACTAGGTCTTCCACCGAAGATTGAGTGTTTCTTTTTTTTTATTCTGATTTTATTTATTTTTGCAATGAACTATTTATATTTTCATTTTAAAATTTTATTTTCACTAAATGTTTATAAGACCTATGAACTTTTTTTTTTTTTTTTTGGCCTTAAGTGACCTACTGGTTAAGGCAATAAACAATCATTGTTCTCAACTCAACAAAGTCTGAGTTTCAAATGCGTTGAGGTCGGGTAATAAACAATCTTTGTTCTAAAGAAAAAGATATATTAATCTCAAACGGGTTGAGGTCAGGTAATAAACAATCTTTGTTCCAAAGAAAAAGGTATAGTTACTATTGTTAATAATTGTCAACATAATTTGATGGTTATCATTTACAACGTTTATCCCCATACAGTTCTATTTTTTTCTTCTCTTTTACCTCCCTGGTCCCATACAGTTTTAGTTTTTTCTTCTCTTTTACCTCCTTGGTCGCTACATCTAATCTCATACACTTGTGCACTTGCAGTATGAATAATGCCCATCTAGTCAGATATAGTCATCTAGCTTTGGTTACATGAAGAAACTGATTGTTTTGTTGAGTAGAGAATAATTTCTTCTATAAATAATAAATAATAAATCAATACCATCAGTAATGGTAGAAAGACCTGTTGGAATTTTGATTTTTGCTAGGAATTGCAGCAGTTTATTATTGTGAAAATAGTGCCAAAAATATCAAGGAAAGCGGCGTCAAAAGCAGATAGGTTTTATTGGTTGACTTCATCTACTCCAGAGCTGTTCAACATCTCTCTGGCCATGATTCTAACTTTTACCCCAACTTTTTCCTTTCTTTAGAATGTGGAAGGCTTGAATGGTATTCATAGAAATAATGTACATGCTGTGGAAATGACAGCTTCAAATTGTTCATCATGTTTCAGGGGACAAACAATCTACTAGAACTTTTGGAGAAGATGAATCTGAGGGTGGCAGAAGAGTATAAAGGATTTGGTGATGTAGCTTCTGGGTTAAGAGTCTTCGTGGAGCAGCTGAAGTCCAAAAGTGGTAGCTTTGATGAGTATGTTCAGCAGATTGATGCAATAGAGCAGCAAGTGACAGAATTTGAAGCTGTAATTTCAATGCTTAATAAATACGTTTGCACGTTGGAATCAAAGGTGCGATCTGTTTGCCAACTTCCACCTTCATAAACCTAGTTTCCCATTGTGAAATTGAGTTAAACATCTTGTTTCGTTTGTGTCTAAAATTTTGTATATTTCACACATGCATGCGCATGATTAATTTCCTCACCCAAGATAATCCACTCGGTTTGAAATGAATGCCTCTCATTCTCAGTTGTGCAAACCTATAGCAGTTAGCTGAATCTATTGTCAGTCCTATCCCATGCATTTGAAAGCAATCATTTACATTGCTGTATGAAGGCATCTGCTGTATTTAATGTGCAAAGCGGAGAGATGACATGCTACATACGGCCGCGATTGTTCAATCTTCCATTTGTGTGGGGTCACCTTATCCCAATTCTATGGACGGTCATGATTGTTCAATCTTTACCACCCATTTGTGTGGGTTCCTCAATTCTGAAGACAGTCAAGCGAGTGTATTAACTTCTACTTTTATGTCCTGTTATATAAGAAGTTGGCATTCGAGGTGCGAAGTGTGCATTTTGCTTGAAATAAATTTGTGAAGTACGTTTACATGTGCTACAACAGAGTTGGTGGCTCTTTCTACCTGAAAGAAATTCATGATGAGAGCTTACGTATTGGTGAGCCCAAGTACCAGATAACGTACAAACAGTTTTTTTGAGAAATTCGCCTTACAAATGTATTGTCCATTTTGAAAGTGTCTGTGCATGTATCAAGTGTTGGGCCTCCACCTCTTTAGTGGTGCATGCAGGCTCTCTCACAAATTTATTTTGGCAAAATGTCTGCCTCTCACCTTAATTCATGGCCTTCTATATGATAAGATTAAAAGTTGTGATAAGAATAGAAGTTGAGGCGTGCACTCACTTGATCTGACGCAGTAGGCGGGTGTTTTTCCTAAAATGGATAGTATTTTCATTGGGTGGTTTTTGCAAAATTAACCGTTGTCGTGGTAATGTGTCTTGATTAACTTTGTTTGGATAATAATCATAAATTTTAACGTGTAACGATTACACTGTTTCAGTGTAACCATTCATCTGTATAATTAAAGTCAAAATTTTGCTTTGCAAGCTATGATCAAGTTCACTACTACCATGTTAATAACATTTTAATTAATCGGTTTCACGATAATAAAAAGACCGGTATGTCAAAATAATAACTTTATTGTACAATTTACATAAAACTAATTAATAAGGGAAGACGTTATGGATTAAGAAAAAAACATATAAAAAGTGGTAGTTAAGTAAATTTGGCTGACATTTTATTAACTGCTTTTCTGAGTAGTTTTTTTTTTTTTTTTTCATATTCTATATATGATTTTTTTCCCCACTAAAATTGGATGAAAGAAGCAAAATAATTATAAAAACTAAAATTTATTTTGTTCCACGTATTAATGTTTTGGTTGCCGGGAAGGGTTTTGCCTGAAATGGAAAAAAAAAGTTCTGAATTTTGTTCAAAACATTCTCTGTTTAATTTTTATTTCATTAAGGCTGTACTTTTGCTCCAACTTGTGGTAAAAATGAAGAGATGAAAAAGTTATTTAGGAGGTGTTTGGTTAGTAAAAGTTTGACAAAAAAAAGTATAATGATTTAATGTAAAAGTAATATGCAGTAAAATTTGATTAGAAAAAAATATTAAAAAATTAATAAAAATTAATGAGTTTTGATAAAAGTAATATGTGGTAAAACAGGATTTTAATGAAACTTTTAAAACAATACATTTAGTCATAAAATAAAGAATTAAAAAAATTACAAATATATTCTAATTTAAATTAAATTCTTTTAACTTCATCACTTTGGTAGATTTGTATTATTCTTGTCAAAATCTATCCATTTTCAAGTTTTACAGTTAAGTTAGTTTATTTATTTATTTATTTATTTATTTTTTCAATCAAGTTTAGGGTTATAGTTTCATCTTTTATATGTATATATATCTCTAGTTCCATTTTTTTTTTTATTCAACTATATAATTGATGTATTTAAAATATTTGATGTGAGTTGTACTATTGATATTAATGAAGTTAAATTTTATAAAATTATAAATATATTTATAAAATTTTATTATAATTAATATTTTGATCCTAGATATTGCATTTAATTTATAGTAACCAATTTAGTTGAATAATGCATATAGTTACAATTTAGGAAAGAGTTATCTAGACAATCATAAAAATAACAAGTGAAACATTCATTACTTATCACTTGAAAAAAAAAAATCATAAAAATTTATTTTGCTTGATAACAAATTACACAAAAATAAATCAATTTTCAATATTAGTCAAATCGTTTATAAAATTAATATTTATCAATTTTACATTCAAAATTAAAATTTTCCCTCTTTTATCTGTATTAAAATTTTTTAAATATCATTTTTACCTATGTCATTTGTCCTTAAAATTAAGGACCATTTTTGTACTCAATTGAATGGGTAAGAAAGTCTACTTTTGTACTTGTTTGAATAAATTAGCTGTGTTTAATTGTCGTTGATTTTTTTCCTCTGGATTCTACGCACACTCGCTCATTCAGAATCATCAGAATAACTAGTAACACTCACTCACTCATTCACTCACTCACTCACTCACTCTGTGTGTGTGACTAATTGGGAGGTATAAGTCTTTTGTAAATGATCTTGTTAATTTTGCAAAGCTTTTACAAATTTTTAATTACTGTCAAAAGTTTCATATTCACGTTTAAGATTGATTAAAAAAATAAACAAAATGAACCTAAACTAACTTTTTAAACTAGTTATATTTAACAAACCTAATTCAAACACCATAGTACTACTCAATTAAGTTCATTTAATTTACTCATCTGGCAATAGATGGCATATGAAGCAAAAATCCAACTAATGAAGAAGAGAAACAAATGTTGCATTTATTAGTTTTGACAGACCTTTATAAGATGCACAATCTGCCTGCATAAATTTTCTTTTTGTTTTGTTTTGTTTATCTTCCATATAAAATTCAATTATAGAAGAACAAATGACTCCATAAACAATCTGGCTTCGGACAGACCTTTCTCCCAATATCCTCAGGCCCCACTCCCAGCTCCTGCAGGCTTGAAACAATCGATATCGCACAATTCGACTGACCTCATCATGTCTCCAAAGCTGTCATCATTTGATCACAACGGATGGGTCAATAAACAAGAGGATAGAAATATGGGAAAGATAAGTCTTAGCCAGTAGTCTGAGTTCTAATCCGACTGATCGATTTTTTTCTGGCTGCTGCTCTGCGCTGTTATTTGATTCTCCAAACAATCCACGCTTTTTCTCGATTTTTCTCTCCTGTTAGTGCTGGCTCTTGATTTCTCTCTACGGCCTGCGCTCTGTCTTGGCTTTTCTCTCTTGTCAGTGCTCGGTCTAGACCTCTCCCTCTCATCTGTACTCCGTCTGGGCTTGTCTCAACCATGCATGCTGCTTCTGGGATTCTCAGGTTGATCTGCATTCAATTCTCAAATGACCCAATCTCTCTATTAATGTACATTTAATGTTCTATCAATGTATCTAGTCATAAGAGATGTGAACAGTCACTCATGTATATGAATAGTTACCTTGTACATCTATAAATATACACACACAAACCCAGTTGGGTGTGTGGTATTGAGCTCATTTAATCTTTACTTTTAACATAGTATCAAAGCGTCTAACTTGTGTTTCGAATAAGAGTGTCAATTGTCTTCTGTGAGTGTCAAAATACTATGCAGCATTTATGTGAGTGTCAAAAACACTAATAACAGTTCCCACTTAATGTTCATCGCCTGTCAAGCGTGAACCATATCAGTCCGTTGTTGATTTTCACCAAGTAAGTAGCTTAGAAGAGTCACTGGCGTCAGGCGACCACCGTCGAACCATCGCCGTCGCCGAAAACCCCCACACACACCCTCATGAGCCCCTGCTCCCCTGCGCATGAACCTCATATGCCTCATTCGAGTCATGCGTGTACGCACGTAAGCCACCGGTAGCTCACTGGACCTCAAACAGTGTGCTTGTCTCTCTTTGGCGAGTTCGCAGTCACTATTTTCTTGTTGGATTGTTGAGTTTTTTCAGTCCAATAATAGTCCAGTTCACTATTTCTTCTTCTATTTCTCAATGGCAGTGTTGATTGGCTGATTTTTAAATATTCCAGTATAATACCATTTGTTTGGTTTCAATGGTACATATGGTGTCCTCAGATCCCCTACTAGCAAGCATCCACGGATTGTAACTCTTCCTAAAGAAGAGTATTCAAGATTTCTACAGCATCAGAAAACTCTTTAGACTTCTTGTCTTTCTTCTCCATGTATTCAACAAGGTGAGTCCATTGCATGTCTTTCTACTCATTCGTCTCCCCTATGAATTATAGACTCTGGTGCTTCCAATCACATGTGTGGAACATCTTCATTATTTTCTAGTATCCAATATTTTACCTCTCTCCCTTCAATTACATTGGTTAATGGGTCAACTACTGCGGTCAATGGTGTTGGAAATGTCATTCCTTATCCTTCTCTTTCTCTAGCGTCAGTATTATATGTTCCTTCTTTTCATTTTAACCTTATGTCTGTTAGTCAACTTACCAAACATCATAATTGTTCAGTAACTTTCTTTCCTAATTCTATTGTTATACAAGATATGACGACAGGGAAAAAAATTGGTGGAGGGTATGAAGCTAAACGAGTCTACTATCTTGATACCGAGGTACCTAGAGCTTGTTTTGCAATAGCTTCACCTTTAGAAATTCATTGTCGTCTTAGTCATCTATCTTTAAATAAGCTAAAATGCACGGTTCCCAGTTTACATTATATACAGTATTTAAATTGTAAATCCTGTTAGTTGAGAAAACATCATCGTGCGTCTTTTTATTTCTCGAGTCAATAACAGATCATCGAGTCCATTTTTATTAGTTCATTCAGATGTTTTAGGTTCTAGTCGAGTTACTTCAAAATTGAGATTTTGGTATTTTGTCACCTTTATGGATGATTTTTCAAGAATGATATGGCTTTATTTGATGAAAGATTGTTCCGAGCTGTTTTCTATTTTTCAAGCTTTTTGTGCTGAAATTAAAACTCAGTTTGATGTACTTGTGCAAATTCTTCGTAGTGACAATGCATAAGAATATTTTTCAAAACCTTTTACTGATTTCATGATCTCTTTTGATATCCACCATCAATCATCTTGTTCTCATACTCCACAGCAAAATGGGGTAGCTAAATGAAAGCATTTGCATCTTATTAAAACAACTCAGTGTCTACTTTTTCAAATGTATGTTTCCAAAATTTTTTGGAGTGGTGCTGTTTTAACTGCATGTTGTTTAATCAATTTCATGCCTCACTGCAATAATTCACATTTTTGGCGACCACTTTTCCCGACTAACTATAAATTTGGTCGCTGAAATATGGTTTTTCCCGACCAAATCATCATTGGTCGCTAATAGTCAATTTTTCTCGACCAAATCAAATTTGGTCACTAAAGAATAATTTTTCCTAACCAATTAGTCGGCAAAAGGTACAAAAAATTATTACAAAAAAATAAATAATTAAATAAAAATAATAAAATTTTTATGATTTTTCCCGACCAATTGGTCGACAAAAGTGTTACTTTTAGCTATCAATTGATAGGCAAAAGTCACAAAAAACTATTACAAAAAAGTTAAAATAATTAAAGTAAAATAATAAAATATTTATGACTTTTCCTGACCAATTAGTCGGCAAAAGTGTTACTTTTAACTATCAATTGGTCGGCAAAAGTTATAAAAATTTATTCATATATATTAATGTATAAAATACATACACAAATAGTCGCTTGGCCTAGTGACTAACACACCAATTTCTAAAGGAATGGCATGGGTTCGATTCTCAATAGTAACGAAAAATTCTAAAAAATATAAAGTTACCACGTGGTGCAATAATAGGATGACACATAGAACAATCATAGGTTGACATGTGGCACAACCTTTGGTTAATAAGTGGCATGATGACATAGCGCCACATGTGAATTTTTATTTTTTTTAAAATTAATTCAAATTTTTATTTAAAAAAAAAAATTGTTCATTTTGCCGACCAATTGATTGTTAAAAACTAATCTTTTGCCGACCAAATTTTAGTCGCTAAAGGTTAAGCTTTTCCCGACCAAAAATAAATTGGTCGCCCAAGACCTACCTTTTAGTGACCAATGTTTGGTCGGCAAAAGTCATATTTTTACTAACTAAATATATTTTTGGTTGTCAATACTTTCTGCGACTAGCCATTGCCGACCAATCGGCGATCAAATTATGTTTGATCGACAAAAGTTTTAGCGACCAAAAAGTAACCTTCCCCGACCAAATTTTTGGCCGCTAAAGGTGTTAATTGTTGTAGTGTCTTCTTATGTGCTCAAAGAATTAACTCCTCATTCTGTATTGTTTCCCAACAAATCTCTGTTTCTCTTCTACCTCAGCATTTTTGGGTGCGTATCATTTATTCATCAGCTTGCCCCTGTGGTTGATAAATTAGATGCTTGTAAGTGTATCTTTTTGGGGTATTCTAGATTACAAAAGGGGTACCGTTGTTATAATCCATCTCTTAACAGATTCTTTATTTGTGTATATGTCACTTTCTTTGAGTCTACCCTATTTTTCCCTCAGTCTCAACCCCAGTCTATTCTTGATGATAGTCTTTCTCTTCCTATTATTCCGGTTGATTCTAGTCATCATACTTCCTTGAGTCCATCTAGTTGTTTGTCTCGTCCTGACTTGCAGGTTTACGAGAAGTGATTGCTCCACCTCTGCTTCCAGTGCTCCACCATCTGCTTCTCCTATGCCGCCAGCTCCTAGAAGTAATTTAGATGTTCCTATTGCTCTTCGAAAGAGTACACGTTCTTGCACTTCTCATCCCATTTCACATTTTGTATCTTATGATGCATTATCACCCTCCTATCGTTCATTTGTTACATTTTTACATTCTGTGTCTATTTCTAAGACTGTCTTTGAAGCACTTTCTCACCCTGTATAGCGTTCTGCTATGAAAGATGAGGTGTCTGCTCTCCGAGCTAATAATACTTAGGAACTTGTTTCTCTTCCTTCTGCTAAGTTTGTGGTTGGTTGTCGTTAGGTATACACAGTTAAAGTTCAACCCAATGGTACTGTGGATAGGTTAAAGGCACGTTTGGTTGCAAAGGGATATACTCAGATTTATAGTTTGGACTTCTCTAAGATGTTTTCTCTTGTTGCTAAACTTATATCTATTCGTCTTGTTATCTCTCTAGCTGCAATCTATCCTTGGCCTCTCAATCAGCTTGATGTGAAAAATGCCTTTTTACACGGTGATCTTGGTGAGGAAGTATACACAGAGCAATCACCTGGGTTTGTTGCTCAGGGGGAGTCTGGGCTAGTTTGCAAACTTAAGAAAGCATTATATAGCCTAAAGCAGTCTCCTCGAGCATGATTTAGCTGATTCAGCATTGTTGTTACTGAATTTGACTTCGGTGTGGAGTTGATCATTCGATCTTTTACCGCCATTCTTCTAAAGGACGGATTTGGCTCCTTATGTATGTGGATGATATTGTTATTACAGGAGATGATTCCAAGCGTATTGCTGATCTGAAGATATTCCTTCAAAGTAAATTTAGCACCAAAGATATGGGACCACTGAAATACTTCTTGGAAATTAAGATTGCCCGGTCACATATGGGTATTTCTCTCTCTCAAAGAAAGTAGGTTCTAAACCTGTGGATACTCCAATGAACCCAAACACCAAATAAGTTGCTGATCAGGGAGAGTTGTTGCATGATTCTAGTCAGTATCGGAAGTTGGTTAGGAAACTAAATTACTTGACCGTTACTAGACCTGACATACCATTTGCTACAAGTCTAGTCAGTCAATTTCTTGATGCACCTCGTACTTGTCACTGGGATGCGATCATCCGTATTTTGAGGTATCTAAAAAGTGCACCAGGACGTAGTCTACTGTATCAAGATAATGGTCATACCCTTGTCCAAGAATATACAGATGCCGATTGGGCTAGTTTCTCATCAGATAGATAGTCCACTACTGAATATTGTATTTTTGTAGGAGAAAATCTAGTATCCCGGAAGAGTAAAAAGCAAACAGTAGTTGTAAGATCAAGTGCAGAGTCAGAATATAGAGCCATGGGCCATACATCTTGTGAATTAATTTGGATGTGTCATATGTTAGAGGAATTAAGAGTCTCTAGATCACAGCCCATGGACCTGTTTTGTGATAATCAAGTTGCAGTCCATATAGCCTCTAATCCAGTGTTTCACGAAAGAACCAAACACATTGAAGTTGATTGTCATTTTATTAGATAGAAGATTCTACAAAATGTTATTAAGACTAGTCATATAAAGTCTGAAGATCAATTGGCTAATTTGTTTACTAAAGCTCTGGGGAGAGTTAGAGTGATATATATTTGTGATAAGTTTGGAAAATATGATATATATGCTCCCGCTTGAGAGGAAGTATTAATGTACATTTAATGTTCTATCAATGTATCGAGTCATAAGAGATGTGAACAGTCACTTATATATATGAATAATCATCTTATACATCTATAAATGTATACATACGAACCCAGTGAGGTGTGTGGTATTGAGCTCAGTTAATCTCTACTTTTTAACACTCTCAACCGCTGAAATAAACTTCTTTAGGTGATTTATGTACTCTGGATAGAGCTCCAAGCCGCAATGGTTTCCTCCTCTAATCCATAATGGCTCGTACTTCTTTTTACAGAGCTCCCAAAGCTGCTTGCCATGGGAGCAATCCACAACATTATCTGCAGTTCCCTGTAGTGAAAAAGGTACGCAGACATAAGCACACTTCAAAGCCAAGTGTCATATTTGGCAAATTTCAAGCCTGCATTTTTCGAAGTAAAAATATAGTCATGGCTAATACACGAGAGCCTTGATATTGCACTATATTAAACAAACAGAGTAAATAATATGCAAAACTTATGCTGCAATGGGAACCAATAATACATATCATTTGCAAGCTACTTCTTAAAAGAAAAAATAAATAAATAAATAAATACCCGCACTACTGTTTCTGGGTAGTTATTTAGTTGACAATTAAAAGGAATCACTCCTAAAACGAAAGAAGTTAGCATACTTTTCCCAAGTGTGCTTCATCAAATCCTAATGAGACTTCCAAACAAAGGCAAAACTTTGAAATCTGGAGCTTAAAAGCTGCAGTTGATGCCTGGACAATAACCTTCAGTGTGATAGGTAATGCAATCTATCCATTATCAAAAACAAGTTCTTTGATGACTTAGTTCATTCTGTTTCATATATTTATCATTATGTGAGATCAGCGAACAAATCATGTCAAGTTGATTATATAACAGTGGTCGTTATTCCAACAGCCAAACAGTTGTCCAACATTGGCACAGTAGAAACATGCAAGGCACAGACCAGTTTCACAGGATCAGCCAACAGTATTGGTCAACAACGGCACAATAGAGACAAGCAAGGCGCGGGCAAGTATCACATGATTGACATCAAATCATTTCCCTACATTATAGTTGACTACACAAAATGACTAAGCAAGGAGGCTTATGCTATATATGTAGAATCAAAGGTGAGCGAAAGATACATCATTGTGATAATACAGCCAATTTTGTCCACAAAATGCAATCGCACACAGATCTAAGAGATAATAAAGCACCTGTACCATACATTACACATTTTTTTTCCTCAGATTGTGTGAAATGAAAAGTTACCACTTCTATTTTTTGCTAAGTAAAGTTACCACTTTTATTCTACACTGTTGGACATACTCTGTTATTGCAAACAACTAATGTTACATTAAGACATCATATGCATATCCTACTCTCTCTCTCTCTGTTTTTTTTTTTTTGGGGGGGGGG
>JAVXUM010000023.1:29912860-29935136 GCA_035590655.1 Pouteria glomerata
CACCCTTTGATTTAACAGTGCAGACTGTATCATGTGAGTTGAAGCTCTTGCAGCCTTACAAGCTCAGTGTAACATGCTAAGGCCAAGTTACATTGAAATATAATTTATCCAGTCACCAGAGAAGGGATTCCTTTTTTCTTACTGGTAAGCGTGCCTGGGAAAAATTATAGTCATGTTTTGTGTTCAGACATCTGATGCCATTATTAGGGGGATGTTTGGAAGATAAAAATTTAACAAAAAATACTGCAAAAGTATAGATGATTTGACATAAAGGTGATATGTGTTAAAATGTAACTGGAGAAAAGTACGAAAAGTAGTTAAATTTGGTGAGATTTGGTGGTTTTTGGTCCCACCAAACAGGGCCTAGGTTGGTAAAGTGCATGTCTTTGTATGGTCTATGACTGCTGGCAGTTTAAGAAGCATTTTGTTTAATTATCCTATATTCTTCTAAAATAAACAAAGGCCACGACTAGATGCAGCTCGCCTTATTTGGCCTCTTCTGGACCACAACCGTGCACTGCCTTCTTGGGGACTTGGAACTCATTTGAGTATGCTGGCTCTAAGATAAATTTTGTTACACCTACGTGTGGCGTGATTTTGTATGGATACAATGCATCTCCTTTAAAAACAAATCGGTGTGGCGTGAACTCTGAATGCCTTGAAAGGAATTTGCTTCTGTCACTGCACATCAATTGATTTTCAAACGAGATGGCACATTCCCAATTTAACAATTATTCTCCAACGTGGCTGCATGCTCCTTTGTGGATCTTGGAGAACTTACTCTCGACTCTGCTAAATTAGTAGATTTTTGCGAACTGCATTAAACTTGTAGATAAACTGACATCTTTGTAACATGTAGATAAATTGTTATTATTATAGGACTTGAGAGTTTCCTGGTACCTCAGAAATAATCTTGCGATGTGCTGGCTGCGCTACTTTCCTAGGATTGTTTGTATCGAGTAACCTTTGCTTATTTGAGAACTGATTTGGTTAATGTATTTTTTAATATTTTCAGGTGTACAGTGAAACCATTAAAACAGATTCTTTCTTTGTTGGAAGAGAAGGTGGTGATGGTCCTGTGGAAGATGTGAATACAAGGTCAGGTTCATACGGTTTACCTGCAAAGCCGAGACTTGTAACTATGAACATCCCTTCTCGGCTTTGGTTTCTTGTACAGTGACACGATTGTCTTATTCTTTAATTGCATGGCTTGCAATCTTGTTTGTTGTACATAGCACATTGTATCTCATTCAATTAACATGTGAATAATTTTTCCTATGTTGTAATTGATGAAATCTCTCTCATATGATTAATGTCTGTCTTCTTCGGAGAGAAAGGACCAAGCTTGAGAAGTTTGATTATTTTACATAGATTTAGTTTACCGTGCTGAGTTTAAAGTTAAATGAGTTATAAATTATGTTCAAATTCAAATTCAAATTTCATAAAAAGTTAAGGCCTCATTTAGTTTATTTTTCTATTTTCTGTTTTTAGTTTTTATTTTTTATTTTCTGTTTTGAGATTATTTTTCATTTTAAATTTTTGAAAACAAAGCTTATGTTTTTAAATTTGGTCACTTATGTTTTCAAATTTTATTTTAGAAAATAGAAAATGAGTTTACACATAAAATGAAAAATGATAAAAAATCATTTTGAGTATTTTTAGCTCAAAATAAGAAAAACATAACATTTTTTTTTATCTTATTTTGAAATTTTTAAAATATAAAACACATAAAATAGAAAATAGAAAATAAAAAATAAAAATTAAGGTGTTATTTGGTATATTTGTTTAAGCTTATTTTCTATTTTGTACTTTTTGAAAATAAGAAAAAGAGTTTAAAATGCATTTAGGCATATTTTTAAAATTTATTTTAGAAAATAAAAAATGGGCTTACACATAAATGTAAAATGATAAAAAATTATTTTGAGTATTTTTAGTTTAAAGTTAAGAAAATTTCAAAGAAGAGATGTTGAATCAAATGTAGTTTTTGTTTTTTTATTTAAATCTGTAAAACATAAAATAGAAAGTAACAAATAAAAATAAAAAATAAAAAATAAAAATACAAATTAAATGGCGTCTAATTTTAATCGGGATTTTAACGATTTGAATATAAATTGTGCTCGAATTGTTAGTCGGTTTTATAGCTTAGATTAGTGACCTTGGGAATAGTTTCATAAGGGGGTGTTTGGTGTGATAAAAAGTGAGATAAAATGAAATAATTTGTGAGTTTGTAATTTGTGCAATGAAATAAAAAGTGAATTATTTTTAGAGATTTTTAAAATTTTTTAGTAAAATAAATACCCTCTAAAAAAGAAAAAAAAATTATAATTTTTAATTTCTAAGTGGGAAATGACATGTCGTCATGTGCAGTATATATATATATATATATATGAATGAGGTAATGATAATTAATGTACAAGTATACAGCAGTTATTTGTGTATATGTGGCATTCTTTGCCGTTCGTTACAGGTGTGGATTTGTTTTAAATTATCAAATTAGAAGCCATTAATTAGTAAAGATTGGAGCAAAGTTTCCATATGCATTACCAGGCTTACATTATTTATTAAAAAAAATAAAAAAATAAATTCCCCAACATCATTCTTGCATTACTTGTTTTTCTCTCTGTTTTTTAACTTTTTTTTTTTAATATGTATCTCTTTTAATTGCTTAATATAGTTTATAAGAATTTAATAAATTAATATATTTTCTTTTGAGAAGTTTAAATATTTTTTAAAAGAATTAAATTAAATTGAGAGTGCGTGCAAAATGTTAGCAATGATGATGATGATGGTGGTGGTGGTGATGATAATATTATTATTATTATTTTAAAGTTCAAAAATTAGCAATTACTCTTATAATATTATTTATCAATTAATTGTTGAGCGCAGACCAGGGGCATATCGGCAAATGAAAAGCTAAAGTTGACAGGAGAAAAACAGAAGGTGAATATGTATATGACAAAGCGTTCAGCTAGCGATATATCAGATCAATCAATCGCGCGGGTGAGGAATTAATTTCCCCCCAAGACTTGGAGTCATTGCCGACCGCCTAGAAGCGGCCACCCGCTTGCTTGAAGCGGTCGACGAAGGGGTCTTTATCGACCGCTGAATGGCGATCGACCAGCGGGCCGAGTCGAGGAAAACCGGCTTTCCTGTAGTGTTAACTATTACGCAAAACCTTCAGCAGCAAAAAACTTGCAGAAAGCACATTAACAAGCTGCAGTAGCAGCCAAAAATATGGCCATGCATGCTTCTACATTCTTTGCCTCTATAAGTTAACCAGCAATCCATCAATTAGGACCTGAGCAAAAGAAACCAAAAACTTTTAAGAAACCTAACTAGGCCTCCGTCGTCAAGCTACCATATATATATTTGAACAGGAGATCTAGTCTAATTTTTATTTGGTCTAGCCGTTTAGACTCATAACTGGACGTGATTAAATTAAGGCACGTTCCTTACCATATGCTTAATTTGTACAAGATTGAACCACTGCTTTGGCCCTGTATAAAATCACAAGTCCAATCCCCGAACAAAATATACTCTCGAGTTCGTCCATAACACAGGTAAAAAACAAATATATATTATGTATTATATATGAAATTAAAATAATATTAATTAAAGGCAGGTTTGTGTGGCTTGAATATATTTGTATGTATATACATAAACTCAAGCTCGAAGAAAAATAAACCTAAATTCATGCCGAAGCCCGATTCAAAAGAAAAACAAACCTGCAAAAAAAAGGGTCAGGCTTATCAGGCCATACGGGTCTAGGTCGCCATGATCAGCTCTACTTATAGCCGAACCAATCTTATAAAATTGAACCAATCCGGTGTGACCCGATCAATTTGTTTTCATAAACAAATTGGTTGTTTTATGTAAAAGTAAGCCATCAAAATCAGATCAATTCAGTTCAGTTTAAATAAAAAAAAAAATGTCAATTTGAGAATCAAACTGAAGCGATCGAATTAAATTAATAAATTTTACTGACTCAATTTACTGAACTTTCGGGTATTTTGTGCACCCACCTGTCTTTGTTGGCGTACGAATCCTCACTCGCATCAGCTTTCTTAAGGCGCAATCTGAGCCCTCTTCGGACCCAATCTCTCCTTCCACCTGCCGGCAGAACCACCTTCTTTTGGTGACCTTAGCATTAACTTATCTTCAACAAGGAGTTCTTCTCTCTGGGTGGTCGTCTTCTTGCAGCACTGTTCCTTCACAGGCACCAGCTTCCCCTTGAAAATTAGCTCATCGGCAGAGATCAAGCCATGGCTAGAGACGGGGAATTCAAAATCTGATAACGAGAGAGGAGGCTCTCTGTAGCAATTTTCATTCCCGACGATCTCCTTCTGAGCATCGGCAAAATCATTAGAGAAGGAGATTCTAGGGATATTAATATTACTGGAAGTGCAGTGGCTTTGCTGCTCATTGTTGAGCATGTTTAAGCATTCCATATGAAGGAGTTCAAAGCAACCTCCCAACTTGATCCTTCTCTTTCGTTACTGTTCGATTTCTCAAGCAGATGTCTTCCTATTTATATTGTCACATTATCATATATATTTCTATATAGGCCCCCAAATCGAGCCTGATTAACTAGTAGGTGTTCGAATTAGACCCTTTAAATTTAATGAACTTAAAAAATTAGTTCAAATTTAGTTTGTTTATCAAATTGAACTTGAGTGAACATTTAATTAAACCGATGTTGAGTTGAATTCGAATATTTTAATACTTTATAATATATTGTTGAGTATTAGGTGTCATTCGAATATTCATTTTTTTCCTCTTTAGCCAAAAGTTTCAATCTCAAAATTGATGAATGTAGTAAAAAATTATTAAAGATTGATAACAATTAAAGTTTTTTTGATAAAATTTGGGATCCAAGTCACACTTAGGGGGTGTTTGGGTGCATCTCATATTCTGAAAAACTCTGAAAATCTCTGAAAATCTCTAAAACTTATCTCACTGCACGCCTTACGAACCCACAATTTATCTCATTTTATCTCACTTTTCATCATACCAAACACCCTCTAAATATGCAAATATTTTCATTCAAATAATAAAAAATTGGAGAGAGAAAATTATAGCAACTTGAGCTTTTCAGAGAGAAAATTTAGTATCTTTGAAAACTCCTTGAATGCTTTGTGTGCAGTGATGATGATGAAAAATGAATTAGGGTGAGGCTCTATTCATAGGCTAGGACTTATGCCACGCAATAGATTGTAAATGGACGTAGGCAAATTTTACCTGCCTATGCACCAAGGCAGAATTTCTTGCATGTACCGAATGTGCAAAATTCCTTACCTGTGATGTTGAGCAAAAATTCCTGCATTGAAGTTACGCAAAGAAGTTTGCACAACGACGTGAGCAAAATTCTTTGCAAAGTGTGACGGACAAAGGTTCTTACACTGTGTGACAAGCACAATAGCCAGAAATGGACAAATAAGGGACAAACAGGCTAGGAGAATTTGCCCCAAGGAATGCCCACCTTCATGCGATGTGCTCTTTGTAGGGCTGATTTGGCCTCCGGCCCACAGCTTGGGTCTGGTACGGCGATATTCGAGATAAGTTCTGACATGTTTTAGTTATTTTCGAAAGTTTGGGGAAAGTTTTTGGAGCGACAAGAACTTCCCAGAAATCCTAGAGAAAAAATTGAGTTTGTTAAGGTTGACTTGTCAAAATTGGACTCTTTGTGACCTAAATTGGGCTCTTCCTGACGTAGTTACGGCTGAAAATAGCTGCTCCACAATTCGTTGAAATGGTGAATGGTCCACTTGATCTCTTCAATTAACCATTGCAAGCATACATGAGATGACCTCTCTTACCATTTTTAGATATAAGGAATTCAGTGATGAGGTTAAATTGACTCCTGGCCTTTTTTTTGTCGACTTGGGAGTCAGTACTAATATTTCTGGGCTCAAATCACAAAGCAAGTCTTGGAATTTGATTTGACCTGGGTTAGCTGGTGGTTACCTTAGAAAATATATCCTTAGCATCTCTATGACATTTGAGGATCTTCTATTCTAGCCTAATCTAAGGGCTCAATTTCTATCCAGTGTGCTGATAATTTCTTTTTTTTTAATAGAAGTCATTCTGAGTCCACAAGGCCCAGATGACCTCTAAAATAATCTTTTGACTATTCAAGATCATTTTCTGCCTTCTTTGGCACTATCTAGATGTTATGTAGCTTTCATATTTTTTTTTACTGGAATTGAGTAGTCTAGTTAATACTGTTTCCCAGGCATGTCGGTAAAGGTCGTTATTAACTTTTGGACTAAATTAACTCTTGAAACTTGATTCTGATTAGTTCCTCAATGTAGAAGTCTTTAGTGTAGTATTTGGAGTGCCTCTATGTAGTTTCATGAAGGTTGGATTTGATCTGGACTTTCAATTTATCTTTTTTTTTTTTTTTTTCTCAAGGACAAAATTGTCATTTTATTAAATAATTGCTTTTGTTGGATTTTAACACTTTGACATGTCCTATGCTCATGAAATTTGATAAGTAGCGTTGACACACATGAAATTTGACAAGTATCTTCTTGCTCTTAGTGAAGAATGAGAATGATTCAAATCGACAAATCCAGCTCCAAGGAACGATTTTGAGTCTTCAATGAGTTGATTTCTTCGTTGTCTACCTTCGATTTTCTTCTTCAAGAGGGTTTCAAAATTTTTTTCCTTTTTTTTTTTTTTTTGGTTTAGTTTTACAGACTTTCTTCAATTTTGGGTTGTTAGGGTGTTAATTGGTTGAATTTAATTGAGGGGTAAGTTAGTCATTACAATAAATGGTTGGAATAAAAGAGAGTTTTTATTTTTTTTTTTAAAGAAATGTGAATTTGGGTATAGAGTGAAAAGTGAGTTACAAAATTGGGTAATTATAGAATGTTGATACAATTTGGCTAAAATTGAAAAATTGCCACTCCAATGACCTATTATGAAAAAACCCCTTTTTTGTGTTTGGGTTTATAATTAATATCAATTTATGTTTACATTTATCTTAAAAATTAATAAACTTGCTAAAAATATAATTTATTTTAAATTCACTTCAATTCTATAAGATTTACAATACTTATAATTTTACTACTAGCAGCAAATCATTATATGTATGCACGTATCTTTCCACAATTTTTAAGTTGAGAAAGATGAAGAACAAGAAGAAAGAATAATGAAGCATAATATATTTATTAAAAAAAGAATAAAAGGGAAAAGAAGTAAATAAATAATAAAAAAATCAAATGATTGTATAAAAATTTAACTATCTTGTTTGACAAATTGTAGAGTTAACATGAAAACATTAGAATGAGAGATTTGTTTCTCTCTTTTTCTCTCTCTTAATACACCAATGTAATTGATTTTACATTAGATATAATTTATTTTATAATTAATTACAGTCTCATAATTTATACAATAAATAAAAAATTAAAATTTTATAAAAATTTATATAAATTTTATAAAATTTCAAACACCACATATGGTTTAGTGACAACTTTAGGGGTACTTTATTTATTTTTTATTTTAGAATTTAGGGGTATTTAAAAGTATAATTTTTAATAATTTTTAACCAAAAGTTACTAGTTATAATTTTTAGTAATTTTTTATAATTTTTGATTGTTTGATAAAATTTTAGACAACTTTTAATAATTTTTAATGATTTTTTGATGTTTAATAAAATTTTTAGTAGCTTTTGTGTGAGCGGCAAAATTTTTAGTTTGAGTAAATTAGTTTAATAGAGTAAAAAAATGACCAAAATTGATATTTTATTAAATATTAACTTTATACCTTTTAATAATTTTTTGCACTTTATTATCCTGCCAAGCGGGACCTTACATAGGATAATTGTGCAAATGTTGGAATTTCAAAGCATTGGAAAATCAACCAACACCAAAGAAACTTACAACCGGAGGCGAATGAGTCCAAGTCCACCACCCCTCGCTGCTCTGACCCATGACCCTTCTTCGCATGTACGGCCGGTTCAGCCAACGGAGCTTTGTGCTTTAATGGCAGGCAGGCCTACCAAATGCTCGTGCTTGTACCATGTTCAATTCTCTCTGTCCAAAACCGGGTGCTTTTCCCTTGTATATTACAGCAAAAGCGTCCAGATTGGTCCCTTTCCCTCTCTCTTTCTTACCGTTTCTTGCAGTTCACAATTGACAGGGCCATTTTTATCTGTAGTCTTCGTCTTCTTCTCTCAAAAGCTCTTGGACATCCAGAATTTACCCACAAGTCTTTGGTTGCGTTGCTGATAAGGTATGGGCTTTTGATCGAGATACGTTGGTCTCTGTTAGTTTTCATGGCGATTGCTAGCTGAAAGCTGATATTAAGAGAATTTTTGCTTTCTAGTCTTCTTTTGTTGTTTTTGATTTCCGTTTCTTGGTTTCATCCTGTTTCTCCTGGTGGGTTTTTTTTCCTTTGCGGGTTTCCTTAATTGATGGTGTTTAAAGAGACCCCTTTAATCCTCTTGAGAGAAGGCTATTACTTGAGTTTCAGGGCTGTTTTCTGCTCTTGATAAAATCTGCTTATTTCGGGCTTATTGTGTTTGTTGTTCTTTTGTGGTGGAGAAGGGGTAGTAAAAGCAAACTTTAGGGGACTATTTTGATTTGTTTGGTCGCTATATCGATGGCTTAAGTGGTTTTCATTGCAATTGAAAACCTTGTAGTCTATGAAGGATATGTGCCCAAATGAATCAAATCAAATTGAGAAGCAATAATGAGTGATGGTATCTCGATAAGATTGCCTTTTTTATTTGAATATCCATTTGCGAGTACATATTATTATGCAGTTATAATGTTTAGATATATTTATGTTCACAAATTTGACTATACTATGAACAACAGATAGTAGAATATAGACTTACCAATTGACTATCATTACTTGATAGTGAGCTTCTGCAAGAGATCATCCCCTTCATTCTTCTTGTGAAACTGGAAACAAAATGAGGGTTCTTTTTAACTGCAAAGTTATTGAACGTGTGGAATTGCCTTTCAAGGTCTATTCAACTACAATTGGATATATTTCCTTTTCTCTCCAGTGACATTTTTTTTTCTCTTTCTTTTTTTCTTTTGTGACAAAAATTGTGAAAAGAAAGCAAAAATCATCTACTAACTAAATCCTATGTTGATGTTCATGTAGAAGGGACTTCCGAAATTCTACTCAAAGTATAAAAGAAGTTGCATTGGAGTTCTTCACCAACTCCTGTTGTATATTTATGACGAAGCATATAATGTGGGTGGTTTCTTTCTTTCTTCGCGTAGGCTTTTCTCTATACAATTCTAATAGTGTACCAATGCTCAGAGACACTAACAAAGACTTTATTTTATTTTATTTTTTGGAGCCCTCATATTTAGTAGTTTGATTCCAAGTTTGTTAAGTCTTGATAATTGGTATTTTAAATAGAAGTTGCATATAACTAAAAATTGCTTTATTTTTCCTACTAGTTGACTGTTGGGATTATTATCTGTATCACCAACTGTTGAAGCAGTTTATGGAAAATTCTAATACTGACTGTGTACAACCCTATTTTCACATTTGCATCTTGAAATCATTCAAGAAAATGACAGTATATTTCCCTGAATCCTTGTTGAATAAGTTTTTGTTATGTTATAATGTCTACCAGATGACCCTCGACAACTGTGTGAACTACTGCTAGTATCTCTTTTATTTAAGTTTTTCCGCACATTTATAAGTCTGCAGACAAGATGAAGTATTTTGTCCTCATAACAAGAACAACACTATTTACTTAAAGTTATTTTTCTCCCCATTTATTCGTAAAGAGAGTCTACCTCCCTATCTCTCTCTCTCTCTCTCAACTTCATATAGTATCTATCTTGAGTTTGTGACATTAGTTTCCCTGCAGCATTTGCCTCCAAGATGTTCTCACTGCCTGATTCAGAAAAGAGACTAGAGAATGGTTCATAGAGGTGATTTGGTTGTTATTGGCATATCTGTTGGTCTGGCTCTTGGCATTTTCATTGCTTTTCTTGTGTTTTTCGGCTTACGATGGTATAAAAAACATGCTCATCTCCGGCGATGTGCAAATGAGCGTAGTGCTACAACTCTTCCAATACACACAAATGGCTTTGGTACAAGCATTGATGCCAGTGCATCTCTCTCAAAATCTGTTAAGGGATCAAATTATCCTTCCAAAATTTCTAAGCTTTCTTGGTGGAGCCACCCTACGAAAGATCAGTTTGCAGCATCTGGCATCCCAAGATACTCTTACAAGTATGTCATCTCTCACGTGTCTAATTTTTTTCAAGGGTATAGCGGACTCATGTTAACAGCAGTTCTAAAATATTTTATTTGCTTGGTGGTTCATGGGACATTTTGGCTGTTAATTTGAAATTTTGTGGTCTCTAAACTTGCAAGTAAGGGGAAGGATCCAAAAAAAGGAAAAAAAGCACTGTGATTAGGATAGCATCTACAATGTTACCTTTCACAGCATTTGTTTGTTTGTTTTTTGTTTTTTCCCCTTCTGTTGATACTGGATATCATGGTTGGAACAAGACTATAAAATGACTTCTTAGATGATATAGTCATGGATGTGCAAGAGCTGGAATGGTAATGGAAATGTCAATATATTTTTATCTATCTGAACACTGGAGTTGTGAATAAGATTGAAATAATTTTTCTAGCACTACCTCACTTTCAGTTACCTTCATTGTTTTAACTTAATACCTGCCAGCCACTATTTAAACTGGTAGATCATGCTGTATCCACACATACATGGATGTATGTCTAAGTATACAAAATTTCTTTTTTCTTTCTTTATTCTGTTATTTTTTGTTTTTTTGTTTTCTTTTTCCCAAGCTTCCTGGGAGATTTGAACGCAGTCCTATGAAACAACATATGTTATGCCCACAATTTTAACCAAGTTAACCAGCATTGTCTATTAATTGATTTACCGAAAGTTTATTGTTGTTTTTAATATTAGGTGGTATGCTATGAGCTATGAGAGTGCTAGATCTAATCTCATGTGTTCTCAGGGACATCCAGAAAGCCACACAAAACTTCACAACTATTATAGGGGAGGGATCTTTTGGTCCAGTGTATAAAGCCACCATGGCTGCAGGTGAAGTGGTTGCTGTGAAGGTTCTGGCTTGTAGTTCAAAACAGGGGGAAAAGGAGTTCCAAACAGAGGTAAGAATGCATATGAAGCAATTTGTTTATTTTTCTAAAAATGCCTGGAAAAGTGGAAATGTGCATAATTAGGTATTCAATAGCTGAATTGTTGAGTATCAATGTTTTGTTCTCCTATTTTTTCAGATTTTTTCTTGTCATCTGATTAGTTTAGAAATGGCTTCTTTTGATTTGTGCTGCTTGCATCTTTCTACTTAATTTAATGCATCTTTTTGCAGGTATCTTTACTAGGTAGGCTGCATCACCGGAATCTGGTGAATTTGGTTGGATATTGCGTGGATAAAGGCCAATGCATGTTAATTTATGAGTTCATGAGTAACGGAAGCCTGGCTAGTTTTCTATATGGTAAGTTTGTGACTCTCTCTCTCTTTCTCTCTCTTTCTCTCACATCTTAAGATGCAGTATCAGACATATGCAAAGAACACGAGTCAGTGTCGGACTTTACACCTGTGGTTGGGGGTTGTCTTTCACATCAACACAAGAAGTTAGGGAGTTTATTGTCTTTACTTGCTGATGCTATATTAAAATATTAGTGTGACCTCCTGATACTGTCCTTACTCTGGTTCAATTGATGGAAACTTAGAACATAAAAAGAAAAAATTCCTTGGCAAATAACTAACACTTAATTTTAACTTTCATCTCCATGACCAATGGAAGCATTGTTCCCAAGAAAGGTGCCTTGAGAACATGGGGAGCATGGATTGGATAAATTGATAAATAATTTTTAGAATATTAAAATACATGGATATTATATGCATCTAAAATCTGCACATTTGTGTTTTTGGATGCATACTTGTCTGGAATCATGCTGATGAATAAATCTTCTGCTACTATCATGAAAGTCTATTGTGTATAATCTCAAAACCATCATTACTGAATTATAGTTTGATTGAGTTGTCATACCTTATCTGATGATCTAGAAATGGATTGTGGCTTTGTCTAAGATATCAAATCAAATGATAGATCATCCTGTTTTTTGGCATTTGCTTAGGTCAAAATGAAAGGGTATTGAGTTGGGAGGAACGGCTTCAAATTGCTCTTGATATTTCACATGGAATTGAGTATCTTCATGATGGGGTATGACTGGTGTTCTTGTAACTTTTTACCTGTTAAAAATACATAGTTTATGGTTCCTGTTTTCATGCGACAATTCCTGGAACAGGCAGTTCCACCAGTCATACATAGGGATCTGAAGTCAGCAAACATATTGCTAGATAGATCAATGAGAGCTAAGGTAACGATGGTGTGTGCATATATTTTTAGTATTTTAATTTATAGGCCATTTAGTATTTTGTTGTAAATTATCAAAATTGGGTAAAATAAAATTTGTGGTGTTTTACCTGATGAAAAAGAAAAAGATAAATACAACTGGCACCATGTGGAATATTGATGGGCCGTTAAATTGGGGGAAAACAATGGGAATCCAAACCAGGTTTCTTATTAGTTCATAATGGATGCTTTTATATGCATGCTTGGAGGAATAATTATTAACGAAAAACTTTTGTTTTTCTTTTAATTCTTTCTTTGGACTTATGTTTGCTAGCATTCACTACCTCCCTATCATCAATAGGTTGCTGATTTCGGATTGTCAAAGGAAGAGGCCTTTGATGGCCGCAACTCAAGCCTCAAAGGTACATATGGCTACATGGACCCTGCGTACATATCCACAAACAAGTATACGAAGAAGAGCGACATCTACAGTTTTGGTACCATCCTCTTTGAACTCATTACAGCCATCCAGCCACACCAAAATTTGATGGAATACGTCAATCTTGTAAGTTCCCCACTATTCACCAATTACTTTTCCTTCCATGAACATTGAATTTTGTGCGAAAAATGCAAAAAACAGTTGCTAGGATAATGTAAAGTCTTGTGTGCTCGTCATTTTAAATGAAAACGCCCAATAAGGTGCATTCTGATTACAAAATTACCATTAACACGTTATTATAGCATCTTTTTCTAATGAATTCTTCTAAAAGGATATCATTTTTCATTTTGTATTTAGAAGTTAATGTTATTTCTATTTTTCCTAAGGCGGCTATGGGCCTTTTCATTTTGTAGTTAGAAGTTAATGTTATTTCTCTTTTTCCTAAGGCGGCTATGAGCCCAGATGGCGTGGATGAAATTCTCGACAAGCGACTCGTTGGGGAGTGTTACATTGAAGACGTGAGGAGTCTAGCTAGCGTTGCTTACAAATGCTTGCACAAAACACCCAGAAAGCGGCCTTCGACTGGAGAAGTTTCACAGGCCATATTGAAGATAAAGCAAAGGCATCTTACTAAGGAAGATGCTATGTCATTTGCAGGAGAAGACGTTTCATGTGTGGTAAGCCAGATACAGATTCAGCAATTGGAGTTGAATAAAATGACCAGCATAAAGGAGAACAATGTTACCGAATAACGCTTTTTTTCTTTTTCCTTTCTCTTTTTCCTTTTTCTTTTTCTTTTTTATTTTATTTATTATTATTATTTTTTTTTTATACTCTGCACCTTGAGCTATGCTCGAGTAATGCCGTTGAGTGATATAGCATACAGACGCATGAAATGTGGAGGAACTTCTTTAAAGCAACAAGTAAATCATAAGAAGCTGTGTGGCATTCATTCTGAACATGATCTGGACAATTACAGAGGCGTTTGAAGTGATAAAAAATAAAAAATAAAAAGAAAAAATGAAATTTTGGTTGATTTTAAGTGTTTGGTATTTGGTATTTGGTATTTCAAATAGAGTTTTTTGAAAAAAATAGCAATACTTTTAAAGTTTTGTGATAAAAAAGTAAGAGAGAGAAATTGTGAGAATTGATTTTTGGATTTGTTTTTATGAATTTCTGTCAGAAAATTTTTATTTTTGTACATTTATGTCAAAATCGTTAAAACGGTCTTAGAAGACGCTTATAACAAATTTAAAAAAATTAATATAAAATAGTAATAATGATACTCATTTGAAAGTTTTTGACTTGAATAATATGATTGTCAAAAAAATTTACGTATCTGATTAATTTTTTTTAGATTTTTTATTTTTTTAAGCTTTTTTTAGTTTTTTTTTTTTTTTACTGAAATATTAAAATTTTTTAAATATAATAAAAGTAAGAATATGTAGTAGAAAGTTTTAATGATTTATAAAAATTATTTGAGATTTATTTTAATTTTTGTAACTTTTAGGCACACCAAACGAAAGATAATTTCTTTCAATGTCCCGTCATTTTCACCTATAGCAGAATAAGGATAATAATTTTGACAAACCAAGATGTTACTATCAATCTTTTAGACTAGGGCAAATTACACTTACACTCATACAACTATGATTTAGTATCATTTATTCTCTCTCATCTAAAAATTATAACACTTACACTTTTTATTTTTTCACTTTATACCTATAATAGTCTTCTGTCAATCATTTGTCAAGTTTGATAGTATGCTGTTTACATGATGTCTATCTATATAAATTATAATGTCAAAAATAACTTTTCTTAATTAAAACAAAATATATACCAAGAAAAAGATAAAAGAAGTCCCAAATTGTATTTTAATTCAACTTGTCCAAAAAATTAAAATATTAGTTTTAAAGTGTTATTTTTATGGTGAGAAAAATAGAATCAAAGGGGATTATTACAGTATAAAAAATATGTACTAAAGTTTAGGTATAACAAGTCATGTAACGAGTAAAAACAATTAAGAATGAAACACTTGAGAAAGAACACCAAAAAATGTATAAACTATTACCCTAAAATAGTAAGTTACTTATCTATAATATTAAAGTAGAGTGGTTATTGGACAATAAGAAGAAAACATAAGTAAATCTAAACAAAATAGATTGTTTTATTGTAACAAAGTCTCCCAATAACAAATAATTAATGCATAATATGGAGTGAAAGAAAAGATACCACTATAATATAAGAATAATTAGTATTGATTTGTATGATACACGAAATTGTATAATTTTTTTTGAGACAAAATATAATTTTAAATATATTATAAAATATTTTAATAAAGTTACATAATTTTATAAAATAATTTGATTTATTTTTATATTTTTTATCATACTAATGTTAGTGAGTTGATAAATTTGATCATAATATGATTTTCATACGAATATTAAAAATTTATATTTTATCAAATTTTGACTTGTCAACTCAATCATAAAAATTAAAATTTGTTCTAAATATATATTAAATCATAAAATTATCTAATCAAGTTGATAACTTTTTTATTTCAAATTATTTGTTAATTTTAATATATGTTTTTATTTTTTAATTCTTTAATTATTTTACAAAATTAACTTGAGTTGGAAATACTATTAATTTTAATTTTATTAAATTAATTTTGACTGATTTTATAAAAATAACTCATACTAAAAATATTATTTTGTTAATGGCATGTAGTACTTTATAAAAATAATTTAAATACTAAATATGATTAAATATATTTTTAACTAATGGTCAATATCACTGATTTAAATTTAAAATTGAACTTAAAAAGAATTTATCCTCTAAACTAATTAATATTTAGGCACTTCCATGCCTAATTAATGGTAAGTATTTTTTTTTGTCTTTTAAATTTAAGTGAAGCTAAAAATGTCTTTTTTATTATATTGAATAATCTTTGTTAACCTTATAAATCCTTTTTACAGTTGAGGGGTGTAAATGTTATATTTTTTAGATGAAGGAGGTTAAATGAACTAAATCTTAATTAAAGGGGTGTAAGTATAAATTGCCCTTTATACTTTTGTATGAAAAATACTTAAAAATTAAATGAGGTCAGTCGCCTATTAAAATTTTTTTAATTTCTTCCGTTAATATATTTTAACCACCAATAACTAGTAAAATTTAAAAGTGATGTAAAGGTAATTTTTGAAATTCTATGTTATTTAAATAATTTTATATTTTACTTTTTTTTTTTTAATTCTCCTTATCTGTGCATAAATTTCTCACTATTTTTGTTTATTTTTTTAAATACTTTTTAATTGCTAATTATTTTTTCTGAAGAAAATATATTTAAGAAGCGGTATTAAGATAATGCTACAAAAACGGGACACAACCCTACCAAGGCCGAACCTATCATGCTCCTTAAAAAAAAAAAAAAAAAAAAATCTATGTCTGGCTTCAAGCCTCCTGTCTGTCTCTAATTGTATAAACAAGAAAAAAAAAAAAAAAGAAAAATTTAAATTACTTACTGTTTATTTGTGTGCATATCATTTAAGATAAATATTTCAATATTTTTAATTATTTTTTAACAATTTCAAAAAAAATGTAAAAAATGAAGAAATATTAATGAGTACCTTTCTCTCACACACATAATGCCAACTTTCACAATATATATATATATATAATTTAATTTTTATTACTTTTCTCTAATTTTATTTAATTTTTACAAATTTTTAACATTCAATTAAAATGAGATATGTCAAAATTCAATCTAAAATTGATGAAAGTTGAAATTGCCAAACAAGCTCTTATTAATCAAATTCTTGTTAAAGGAAAAATGTATTTCCAAAATGCGATTTTAAGAAGAAAATTTGGTAGAAAACGTAGCACAGTACCCAATGCCTCTCTCTCTCTCTTCTCTCTTTCTCTTTGAAGAACAAACAAATCCTTCGCGAAGGCCAAAATCATTCAATCTTCGCTATTCATTTGTTGAATTTCGTTCATTTGGAACAACTCACAAAATCTTTTTCGCATGGTTCATTATAAATCTATGGTTCGGTTCACATCAGAGCATGGATCAGTTCATATTTAATTGAAAAAGCCATAATTTAGATAAATAGCACGGATCAGTTTAAATTTAGAAATTAGAAGACAATTCATTTAAAATAATTTAAGATATCGTTTGGAGCGTTCAAAAATAAAAAATTAATTATTTTTTATTTTATTACACAAATTATGAACTTATAATTTATTTTATTTTATCTCATTTTATTTTATTTTTTATCACTCCAAATACATTCTAAGACTTTTACATTATATTATTTTTATTATAAAATTATTTTTCTACTTGGATGAGGACTAATTGGCAAGTTATTGTGGATAATTGTATATTTGTTTGGATGGATGTTGATGAATTATAAAGATCACTTAATTTGCTAAAATTTGAGATAAAATTTATATTATTATATAAAATAAATACTGAATAATAATGAAATTTTAGAATTCGTAAAATTTTATTTTGGTGAAACATTTTTTTTTCTTTTTCTTATAATACTCTTAAATTTCTCATAAGTATAGATAACTAGATGGTATTAAAAAGAAAATTTTTATAACTAATACGTAATTAAATAATTTTATTCATTTATATTTTTAAATTTCTTAAATATCTTTTAATTATTTATTATTTTCATAATTTTTTAAATATTTTTAATTAGTTTATATCTATTTAGATATTATTAATTATATGTTATTTATTATTTGAGATAATTTAATTTTTTTAATAATTTTCATTTTATTCCAAATAAAAAATTTAACAAAAAATAACAGTGTATGATCAATTCTAATTCTAAATAGAATGAGCTCACGGCTATAAATAATTGAAAGTTAATTAGTTTTAAATTTTTATCATATTTTTTTATTGAAGTATTTTTTTTAAAATTTATATTTTAAAAATGCATTTGAAGCTGAATATTTTTTTAAATTAATTTAAAACGGAAATATTTTGTCAACCAAAATTCCCCATTATCATAGAAAAATAGAAAAAAAGGCCCACTTGCTTTCCAGACTCCAGCCATGCCCTCCAATAATGCCTAGTGCCTACAATCCACCGGACTTTATCAGAAACTGAGAAAGCAGGGCAGTACACTTTCTATTTTTAATTTGTTTATCAGAGCAGTGTCTCTCACACGCCGTAGGAGAGAGTGGGCTACTTGTTCCCCCACCATGTCCCTGATTCCTCTGTTTCTCCAACTCCACATGTTCTTGTACGAGCCAGTGTCGGTCTCTTTCCTGCCTTGACTCCCCCTTGAACTTCTATTTTCTGCTTCTTTACTTGAATCGCCCTTCTGTGAAAGAAACCATAGAGTTTTTAATCAAGAATGGTTGGAAGAGAATAGTAGTGAGAGGGCATTTGAGTTGGGAAGGAGTTTGGTTTGGGATTTGGGATCGAAAAAAAAAAGGAAAAGAGAAGTTGGTTTTGTCCGTGTTTTTTTTTTTTGAGGGAAAATAGTGTGTAGATGAGGTGGGTGGGACTGAAAGGGGAAGGCAAGATGGTATTCAAGTCGAAGATGAAGTGGTTTGGACTGTTTGGGCTTGTTCTCTCTACCCTTTCTCTCTTCATCCACTTTCTACTGACTGTATACACAGAAGAGGGTATTTCAGAGTATCAGGCTTCAGTCACCATATTTTCCTGGAGACCCATCTTTGAGAATGCAGATCTTTCCAGAAATGTAACGTTTCAAGACTTCTTCAAGATTTCAACTTTGTCTTATGACCTCTATGTTATTGGAATTTTTTGGTTGGTTTCGTGGTGTTGTGCGAATCTGACTTTCCCAGCCCTTTTAGCTGCTGAGAAAATTGGATGGAAAATTAGATATTGTTTGTAGCAGTTTATGTTTTTCTAAACAATTAATTTATATATGAACGGAACCAAATAGTTTTAACGCCGCTGCTTGTGGATGTTACATGAAATGCCAATTTATTTTCCTTATTCTCTGCCAAAAAAAAAAGGGCGTTTTTCTTGACATAGTACTTGCACAGATTTTAATTTTTTCTCTAATGTTGTTATTTGGCTTTTTTTTTAACTCTCTTTCTACATATTTTGAGGGGGTTCGGTGTTGGGATTGTTGGTTGAACGCCGGATGAATATCTCTGGTTTTCGCCCCCAAACTAGTAGGCTCTGATGGTATGTTTGCTTTGTACTTGGTGAACGGAGTTTCTGAAACCTGTGCATTTTGGGCGACTTCTCCTTGGTCTCAATTAAAATTTATGCCTTCTGTTTACTTCCTTTTGGCCTAAAAGATATGTAGTCCAAATCATTTCATTTTTAATTTTGTGTGTTTCCGTGCATGGTTTCTTTATCATTTTCTTATTCTGTTTGTTGATCAGAATCCATTGTATAGAAGACTATGGGGTCCGGTTAGGCAGCTTGAATCTCTTTATCCACAAGCAAATCCCAGAGGAAACCATGCAGGTTTGACTTTGTGTTTTCTTAAGCTATGTTTGAATGATCGTTGAAGGAAAGGAAAAGGAGAGGAAAGAGGAAGAAAATGAAGTGGAATAAGTTAAACGCTAATCTGATGATTTCATCTTTCTTTCTATGATCTAATTTTGTGCTCATCGACTCTGTGAAATATGGTGCAATACACTAAGGAGCTAAAGTATATGGTTATGGAGGACTTTGTGAAATTTTATGGATATTGAAGTTATTGATTCTCTTGTTAGGCCAAATAAGGAAATTTATATTAGCGGGGCAAATAGTTTGGTACATATATCTGAAGCTCAGTTGGGAGCTAAACGAAATTTCATGTTTTTGTGTGTACTTGCACGATAATTCCTTTTAATCTGGTTTACTCATCCCCTAGTTTGGTTTTTGGGATATAACTTTTGCGTGATAATGCTTCTATTTCTATAACTTTTTATTTGAAATAGGTATTCCAACTTTCATGCGGGATTTTGGTGCTAATGTTCTTCATTGAGTAATGTATTGGTGACAAAGGTTAACATGAACAAACCCTGCCTTCTATTATATTAGCTAGCTACAGAAAAAAAAAGGATGCAAAAAGTTCCTGTTCTATTTGGATGGATGGTATGTGGAGAAGAATGGAAGATGCTGATGACTAAATTTCCTTGGGAAGACCAGTTAATTTATACCTAAAAATGTCATCTTCTAACATTGAAGCTTGTGTATAATTGCTGCACAGGATTTGAGTAGTGCGTTCCACGCCATATAAGTGATCCTGCAAACAGTTGAAATTTAATTGGTACCCATGAATTGGGGCAAAGTGCTAAGCTTGCATACTCAGGATATTAATGCTGCAATTTATAGGAAAATTGACGATCTTATCATAAGTTATGATTGGGAACTGAACATCCATCATTCTATGAATGTCTATCTAACGACTAGGGGCTTACTAGATCTTTTTCTGCATACTACTAAGTGCTAAGCTAACTGCCAAAATCAACATTAGCTTATGTTAATGTTTTGTCATTGTTAACTTGCATATGGGGGATTCAGTAATCATTGATATATGTTAATAAAAAATCATGACGAGTTACCTATTCTAAGTGAAGAGGTTTATTATTGTTATTGTTGTTGATGATGTTGATGTTGCTGTGTTTGTAATTTGTTGTAACAGGTCCTGTTTTGCAAACAAATGGTTATATTTTTGCAAGGATAAGAGGGGGTTTTCATGATGTTAGAAACTCGGTGAGGACGCTATGTTTGAATAGCCAGCTGTCTCAAAACTTCATATATGTTATTTACTAAAAAGGTCTTGACCTTGTAGATATGTGATGTTGTTGTGGTTGCTCGGCTTCTTAATGCTACCTTGGTTATTCCTGAGATCCTATCAACCACAAGCAGCAAGGGAATCAGGTTTCCTTCAACTTTATTCTAACAATTTTGAACCCCCAGCCCCCTCGTGGGCCTGTACCCCATCATTTAAAGTTTGTTCATAGCCTACATCATATTTTAGTTAGTCATTCTTATTAATTTATTTTATCATGTGTTTCATGCAGCTCTGAGTTCAAGAGTTTTCCCTATCTATATAACGATGATCAATTCATCGCAGCATTAGCAAAAGATGTCAGAATTGTGAAAAGCCTTCCGAAGAACCTCAAAGGGGCAAGGAAAAAGAAAGAAATTCCCTTGTTTAGAATCTTGCACTCATCATCTCCATATTTTTATCTGCATCACGTTCTTCCAGTATTAAACAGACACTCAGTGGTTGAATTAGTTATTTCAGATGGTGGATGCTTGCAGGTAATGCTCCAAAATTTCAGTTTTGTTTGGTCTTAGAAGCATGAAAGAAAGGAATAATTAAATTTGAAACCACAAGCACTTTTTATTTATAGTTTCAAAGGTTTGCAGTGTATTAAAGAGGAAAAAGCATTTTTTTAAGGGAGGGGGGCAGAGGTGGAGCATGGAACATCTAATTCTAAAGCATCTAAAAGCACAAGGGCTTGTAATATATAACAGTGTCTTAATCCAGTAAATATATTAGTTAACAACTTTGTGCTAGATCTGTTTAGCTGGCTTGACAAGGTTTGAGATGCTCAAGGACTAGAAACAAAGCTAGTTAGATGGCCTGGCAGGGTTTGAGATGCGCAAATGAAAGCTCAAAACCTAGCTTTTTATTGGAAATTAGAATGCATCGCCTTGGCTAGTTTCTGGTGGAAACACACCTCAAGTAGCAAGCAATATTCTATGCAAAGTGGCATAATCAGTGCCAAAGTGTCTTGCAATCTTACTACCATCAGCAGTGGAGTCAGTTTTGAAGAGATCAAGGTACTATATTGGGCTGTGCAAACACCTGGTATTTTTCAAATGTCTGATATATGCAGGACAAAATGGCATGAAAATGGTTGTGGATCTGCATCCTGGTATGGAAATTGCCAGATCATGCCTAATAAAAGCTTCCAACAAAAGAATGAAGCAATATTCTTTGAGTTAATTAGGAGTTCATGAGATACCTCTTCATTTTGTTTCTGGTTTCTTGGGCTTTATGAATTATCCCAATGCAACGCACTTATACTAACCAGTATTACTAGTTCAAAAAGATTCTTTTGGAATTTATATTACTAATCAAATAAAAATCGAGGCTGTGTTTATGGTTCATTCGTTTTTTATGCATGTGCTTTTCCTTAGAAAAACAGGAGGGAAAATTGTTTTCCTTTTACAAGAAAGATACATTGTATATGACACAGTGAAATTGCCTTCTATTATATATATATATATTTTGGAGTGGGTGGGGAGAGCGAGAATGGCAAATGACACCTGTCCTTCATGGTGTCATTCTACCGGATGCTTTAGGGATAAAGGTCGGTGGACTTCAAGTGGGCAACGTTGTGGAAAGCAGGTGCTCCCGGAAGGCGGGGGAAATCTATTAACCACTTTTTCGTGAATTGCTCGTGGGTCAAGGAGCTGTTGGAGATTATGTTGACGCACTTTGGGTGCGGCGGGCATTCTTGAGAGAGGCCAAGCATTTTTGTTTGGGTCGTTCTTTTTTTTTT
>JAVXUM010000023.1:29959520-29977270 GCA_035590655.1 Pouteria glomerata
CCCCCCCCCCCCCCCCCCCCCCCCCCCCCCCCCCCCCCCCCCGGCCCCCCCCCCCCCGGTGTAAGTCAATCTAATCATGCACAAGTACGAATTATTTTTTTTCTTTGCTTTTCTTTTTTCTTTTTGTAACAAGTATGAATTATTTTCTTAAGCCTAAGAAAAGAAGAATTTTAAAGTTAAAATGGGTGATATTTTTGACAAAAAGCTAATTAATATATTGACTTGGATCATCCCCGGGGAGACTTCTATCATTAAAAATTTCTTAAGAACAAAGAAAAGATCACACACCTGAATCATGCCCAAAATAATTTCAAGACCACCACACTCCCGTACTGCACCAGCTATTGCAAACTCGACCTCTGGATCCTGGGATTCCTCCCTATCCTCCTCCAACTCCTTGATCATTGGTTCAGTAGCTTCACCATCTAACCCCTGTCAAATCGTAAAATGATGTATTCATTTAGATGCAACACATCAACAGTGGGAAACTCAACTACAAACATAATACAAAAATATGGCACAACACAAGTTCACCGACAAGACTTCCAAAAAAAAAAGTCAGGACAAGACAGACCACAGACATTACAACAAACAAATAAATATTTTTAATTTAAGTAAATGAAATAACGTCCATTCACTTATTTATATACACTTCTATTTATAACAGAATTAATACAAAAAAAAATGTTTTCCGTTACGCATATTAGAAAGAAATATATACAGAAAAAAATCCAACACTCCTCTAAAACTGTATACTTCTATTTATAACAAAATTAATACAAAAAAATGTTTTCCATTATGCATATTAGAAAGAATTATATACCGAAAAAAAATTTAACACTCCTCTGAAAAGGCTCTATTCATAATTAAATTGGAAGATTGAGTATTAAAATTATTACAACAAATACAAAAGAGATGGGATTAACAAATACAAAAGAGATGGGATTAGTGTTACAATTAGATATACATTTTATATTGGTTTTATTTTATTATTAGATTCTAAGTTCTCTAAAATTGCAATGTGTTTTACAGTAAGAGATGGACATGGGTGTCCCCAAGCTTTGTACTTTGTTTTAAAACCTTACGAAACTAATAGGACATTAGTACGAGTATTCGAGAAATGTCAAATGTTCAACAAAGATTGGCATCTGCATAAGCACAAGACCCTCTTACAAGTGGCTGTTCTTCAAGCATCCACACATTCCATATCTAATTTCAAATTGAGTTTTGGCAAAATAATTTTTCAAACCATGGTGATATGCAAAGGAAGAAGAATGAATTGTACAAAAGAAATTAAAAATAAGATAGCTTATTCTTCTATCTGACCCACCAGGTTAATCATTACAAAATACCTCTCAACATCAGAAAACAAAGATATGACTCTATTAATTGAGAAGAAAAATGGCCCTTCAAATTACAGACAAAACAAATGGCAGCTAGTCACTAAAATTAACAGAAACAAACCTGAAGGCGGTAGGTCACAGTCATAGGAGGACAATCTCTGGTTGGCGTGACAGCATTAGAGGATGGCAAGGTAGTACCAGCTGTTGTGTTAGAAGACTGGCTATTCGACTTTCTCCAAACTTGTTCATAGACTTGAGCAATGCTCAAATCAAGCGAGATGATATTTCCAGCTACAAGCAACTCCATACCAAAATCGTCTTCTAGAAGACCTAACAGATCTAGCTGGTGGCAGATTTTGTTTTTCACATCACGCATCAGGGGTCCAATCTCAGCACTAGAATAAGGATTCTTGGTCATTGATCCCCTAATAAATTCTTCTTGAGTGTGTGCTTTATTCAGAACCAAAAGATATACAGGATCGGGCTTTGATGGGGAGATTAGATTGCCGAGCTGCTCCAAGATAAACTGATTACAAAAAAGGTGGAAATTTAATTGTAATTGAGCAATCAAATCAACATAACAGTAAAATCCATATGCAAATATGTATGAAAAAATTGAAGTATTCCTAGAACACAGCAGCAAAGCCATAATAATGAGACAGTATCGACCATGTGACTTCAGCAAGCAACAGAAGGAATCTTCTTGAATATTTAGAAACCTAAGCTTATATTATTTTCCCACAATATTTAGAAAGCTAAGCTTCAGAATTGAGTGAGTACCTTAGAGCAAACAGTTTTCCTAACTGAATCCCATTATCGGTTGTCATAATAAGAATGTTTTTGAATAATGGTGAAGAAAATAATTATGAATGATAATAATAAAATAAAGCACCAAGTACTTTTGGCACCATACCAATGAAGTTCTTCCTTTCCTCTCCTCTCCATGGATTTGCAGTCCATTAATGCAGGCCCTGATGAACTGCCGTTTATTTTCATTGCTCTCAAGCAGAAGACTATCCATAAGATCCTTTAGAAGCCGATTACAATCACTAATCAGCTTTGTTTTTTGCACAATCAAGCCTCGGATAACAATGAAGGCCTCAAGAACTTGAGACAGCAACTTCTCTTGCATGAATCTGGCATCAAGATCAAATTGCATAATGGATAATGAAGAAACTTCTTTTTTATTTTATTTGATAAGTGAAAATGAAGAGATGTTCAAACACAAAAAGAACATGTAAAGTATAAATACCTGGATCTGATATTGGGAACCACCAAAAACTTGCCCAGGAGCTCTATAAGCTTGTGAAGAATAAAGCCCTGTGAAATGTCAATACGCAGGCTCCTCTCCAGGGATTCAACACTGCCCACTTCTTGGGTAATCAGCTTGCATATTGCAGCAAGGCAACCACGTACAGTCAAGAAAAGACGAGCATCTTCGGAATCTATCATCTTAAATAGTAATTCAAAATATTCTGCAGCATTTTCGCCAGCAGAAAGGGTTGCTGGTAACAGAGACATGAGTAAATTCAACAACCGAAACCGCCTTGAAGAACTTTGGCCACAAAGCAAACTAATCAGCATGCACATTTCAGACCTTATAGATTGAGAACAAGCACTCAATACAAGTTCTGTAACCCAAGAACCTAGTTCAAATGATGTTAACTCGCTCTTGGCCTTACAAGCACATCTCTTCCATCTAAGCGCATATTTCAGAGCCAGATAATCATACCTCTGAGGCCGAGACTTCTGACCTCCTTTAACGGCCTGACACACTTTGTACTGCCGCCTAACAAAATCAAGATATGATGCTCCCTTCTCCCACTCAGAATAGCTTAGTAACTCAATATCTTGAGACTTATGAGAACCGTCCCAACTCTTTTCTAATGATTCCGGAACAGATTTACTTCCACTGACAATACTTGAAGATACAGAAGCATTAAAGTTGTTTTCAACCAAAACAGAGGCAGGTTTTCCCACTCGCTCTGTCTCAGTTGTGTCGGGCTTTGGAGGAGTACATGCCTGAGATATAATTCTCAGACAAGGAAGAATAACATGCTCAGAAATAGCAGGATGTTTGGCACCCAATTTAATTGAAGAAAATAACAACTGGAAGACAACTCGTAGTCTTGATTCCCAAAATTCATCTGCTAAAGAACACACCTCTGAAAGCAACAGCAATTCTTCACGGGTAGCCAATGCAATGTCCATTGACCGATGATGCTCAAGACAGTATAACACTTTCTTCTGTATCAAACTATTCAACTCAGCCACGGCATTCAAATCACCTTCAGAGAAAGCACAAAGTGCTGCCCTAGCTTGGACACGAGCAGTTTTAGGACCCTGATGCATATTATTTTCAAACAACTCAGACAAAATCCCAGTGGAAACAAGTTGCTTCTTGGAGTTTGGGTGCTTTGAAAGGACCTGTAGCATGTCCAGACATTGTGTAACAAATGTAGAAGCACACCCATAGCAACTGTTTGGCGATCTGGATACTACAAGTCTTGACGAGGCAACCGAATTATCATAGCTTTTTTTATGTAAATAATTCATCAAAACCCGTCTAAGCCCTTGAAGTGTCTGCACACTTTTGCTAACAGAATCAAAAGCAGCTTTGCACTTCTCACCATACAAGACACCAAGAAGAGCAATTTTACGGTTTATCTTACATGAAGGCCCAGGCAACGAGACCATCATTTGCTGCATAGAGTCTTTCTGCTGGGAGTCCATTTCATTCTCACCAATGCTTGATACAATCTTAAGCAACGGTTTCTTAAAGCCCAAAAGCTGCTGATATCTCCTGTGGGCATTTTCTGATTCAGATTCTATAGCAGCCAATCCCCGTTTCATATCTTCATCATTCTCCATGCTATCAAAAGTGAAACTCGGCTTCGCCATGAAATTAAATTCAAAGCGACCATATTTGCTATATCCACATTCATTGCACAAGAAGGAATCCAGATTCTCATAATTTATGTTACGACATTGCCTGCATTGATATGCATTCTCATGGCAATTACCACAAATCCCATGCTTATCAGTAACAGGCCGACTGCAACGTGGACACTGCAAAGGTTCGAGGGATAAAGCTTGCAGATTTTCATAGAAAGAATCCAGCTCAATCATGAAGTTACATGCAGTGATTGGAATAGGAAAATCTATTTTTAGCTCAGTCTGGTTAAAAGCTAGATGGCAGCTTTTTGCACGTTTCCACAATGGCCAATTATTCTTCAACTCTGACAAGTCAGCCACCGGCCTATTGTTGTAGTAAAGGTTCAAAACTTTAACTGATTTTGACTTACGAGCATCATGAACATTCATCGTCACATTCTGGATGGTATAGCTCCCAGTGCATTTCACTATTATGCGATTATCAGTAAATTTAGTTTCTGATTTTAGGCTTTCTAGCTTCATCCTGCTGTAAGGAACCTCTGGGGAGCTACAAGCAACACAAGGCTCACTCTCAAGATAGTACCCATCAAATTCCACTAAACCACTCAAAGTATTATATATACGAGAATTAGGATGGTTGGCCAAAAGCTCATTTTGGGAGTGAAGTGTCTCAAAAATGCACCTAATCATATCAGGGGTCAAACATCGGTCCACAATATCAGTGCTTTGTTGCTTCGAAACATTATCAGGGAGCTTCCCCAACAAGCAGGTGACAAGTTCTGTATACTCCACAATATTCTGACCATACATTGGCAGGAATCTCACTTGATGCAAGAGAGCTGTCAACATGGTTTCTTTGAAGGATTGTTTTCCATGATGCCAGGCACCATAAAGAAGAGACTTGGCTTCCGCACGCACAGAACTTGAGTTCCATTCCAACAAAAAGCAATCTATGAACTGCCTCAAGATATCCTCATCCTTGGCTGCGAAGACAGCCACAACTGGCTCCATATCCAAATAAGACTTCTCTGAACTAGATTCAGTTCCATCATCTCCTTTCTTCTTCTTCTTGGAATCTAGAGAGTGCATTCCTGGCTTATTTGAACTTGTTCCTGTATGCCCCACTTCAGCTTTGGCTGAGTGGCTAATGTCCTTTCCAATATAGAAAGCAAAATTCAGAAGTTTAAGAGTCTGAATTACAGACTCTTCTCCAAAATAGAATACCCCATCCATCAGAAAGGGCAAGACATCTCCATGCTTCAAACAATACTTCTGCCAGTTCCGAGGACGTGCAGCAGCTACTTCTGCTATGGTAGACAGGCACTTTACTATCTTAACACTCCTCTCATATGGAATAGCATTTTGAAAGCCGCCAGATTTGTTTATGTATTTATAAAGCCTCTTAACTTCACTTAAGAACTGCCAAGAGTCTCGAACACTGTAATAGTGAGTTTTGCTACCACACAGGTGCAGAAAAAGTCTCCTTGCATACCTTCTTACAAAAGTTGTATGGGGATTGTTGATGTAACTGCAGAGAACATCCTGATACCCCTCCAATTTCAAATCCTTGCCAGAAATCTTGTATGCCTTCTCCTTCTCCCCAGCCTTATCATGCTTTTCTGGTCGAACCAAACTGTAAACCAGGCGAAAAGCATTCTCTAACAATAGCCTATGGAAGTCTGCAAATAAATCCACGTGATGCGATTTAGCATATGAATCCGAAAAAAATGGGGAGAAATTGCCCGCTGGTAGCTCTCTTTTAACGGTTAGCAGAGCCCCACATCCTAAGCCAGAGTTTGAACCATGGCCACCATCCAAGTTAATAGTTTGGGACTTGAAAATATGCACCAGCTGCTGCAGGATATCCATTAAATAATTAACAAAAGATTGCTGCCTAAGAGAACCACAAGCCCGATGTAGCTGAGAAGCAAAGTCATTTTTCTCTTGATCATCCAATGAAGATGGGGCAGCAACTGAAGCAGAAGGTGGAACATGGATGGTGCTTTTGTCATGTGCATCCGTTGTTCCACTTGATTTTGTCAGAGAAACATCAGTGCCAGGCTGATGCCAGTTTCGTAGCATCAAAGTAAAGAACATAAAAACAAGTATAGTGACCTCTCCAAAAGAAGAACGACTTTTGGCTGCAAAAGATTTGTTGATATTAATCTCATCCAAAAACCACCTAACTAATTTCTCCAAATCTATGCTTTCTGGCTTTAAGCAGTCAACAAAAGGTCCACCTACAGCAGAAGATAACCTGTAGAAGAGCTGCATAACAGGAATAGCCTGAACGCCGGAGGTAATTTCCATCCATCCTTTCAGCTGTTTGAGAAGTTCAGAAAGAAGTAAAGAATTGACTGCCCTTTTCGATGCTGATATTGTAACGGGGTCAATTACTGATGTGGAGAATTGCTCGGTCTCATTGGGTTCAAGCACATGAATTGCTGGTGCAGAATTTTTCTTGCTGACTTCAGCTGCAACTGGCAACAGGCATGAATCACTTGAATCATCAGTACAGAAGTGAATTTCATTCCCTTCTCCACCTAATGTTTCTGCTTCTATTGGAATTGCCAACATAGGATGATCTCTCGAGTGTGGTGGAGGCAATCGATCTGCATCTAGCACTTCATAACATGCTTCGCATAAATCAAAATCAGGGCAAACGGTGCAATGCCATCTCCTCCTAAGTATAGGAACAGTGGAACAACCATCACAACAGTATTGGACAGATGATGTAATAGAGTCTTCTTCAACCATGATATGAGTATTTCCACTGGCTGAGGTTCTCACATCACCAGGCACAGCAATAGGTGCCGCATTCTCTACTGCATCATCTGCACCTAACATAGTTTGCTTTGGAAATGGAACCTGAAGCAACCGTGAAGATATAGCCAAGCTGGAGAGCGAGACAGACACAGAAAGTAGAAAATAAGTTTAGCTGAAATCATAAATAAGAAACAGGCAGTTAAAGACGTATAGATACCTGCTGGATGTCTGGACAGCCTCATTGGAGGAGAACAGAAGTTGCTTGAATAATGAAACAGCAGGGGCGACAGAGTGGCCTCCCACATCCTTTCCATGCAAAGCAAGACATTCAGCGTAACAATAAATAAGCTCCACAGAGCATATGACGATATTGTTCATAGTTTGCGTGTCAGGCTGCTCTACATCCAAAATTCCCCATAATACTTGCATAAGTCCATCCACCACTTCTGAACCTGCAAATGGGGACAATGTTGAGAACCCAACAGAAAAATACAAATACACACAAAATCCTGCTTCATGCATAAAGTACAATAGATGCCAGTTGATCCTTCCGATTTTAATGAATTGACTAGGGATAGCATGCCAACCTGGTTTGCCACATGACAATCCCACCCCAACCTTGATGGGATGAACTCCAGGAGACAGATGGGATAGGAGGAGCTTATTAGGAATGTACAAATCTGAGTAGATTCGATGCACAACAGGACAAACAAAACTTATGTAACTGTTTTAAAATTTATAACCTATTCCTGTTCCGATCTATGATGCATAAGCAACAGACAATTACTTTTAAGAAAAGATGCTTGACTAAATCTAGTTCATATTGAAGTTGCATAGCATCAAATAGCAGGTTGTCTACCATGCAAAGTACATTACAATCAACAGGTTAAAAGATCACCCCCATTAAATGTTGACCTCAAACATCAGTTTGATATAGATGCAAGTTCCCAGATTAAAAAAATCAGGCCCACCGCCCCTAGCTCTATAACTCTATGGTTGAGAGCAACAATATCATAAAATGATTCTTGATGCCAACACGGTGGATTCAAATAAGGTTCTCAGATGCAATGCAAGCTGTCAACAAGTCAAGACATACTAATATCACAGTTGACATATAGCTGCACAGGACGTATAAAAAGCAGGAACAAGCAAAACAAATAAAAGCACTTCCGAAACCGACAAGGGAATGGCAATTTTCAACTAATCCCAGAAATAATATTGATAACAATCAAGTTACTGCTTATGCCACACCAAGGAAAAATATAGAAACTGTAAACAGAGCTAAAATTAAGCACAAAACAAGTCCATAATTGAGATTTTAACAACCTTCCTTTAAATTTTTGGTACAGTACCAAAAAAAAGGCCCTTCAGTACGGTAGACAAATCCTCAAGATCACAAAATTTAAATGCAATGAAGAATAACTAATGGTCCCCATCCACCTAGTGACCCCAGGCTAATCATCACACACTGTACAAAACTGTTGTTCTTCAAAATATTATAACAAACACTTTCATTAGTTTCAATCAATGCCCCACCTCCCACCCCCCCCCCCCTCAAAAAAAAAGGAAAAACAAATAAATTAAGAATAGAATAAAATCAGCAAGGAAGCAAAAAACAGGTGTTTGTGAACAACAATGATCCCTTCAATCCCACCAACACTCAAAAACGAGCACCAAAACATAAAGGAGGGTCACCTTACACATCAAAGCAACCAACCTAAGGGACAACAGTCCAAATGCAAACCCTTTTTGAAAGACCCAAAAGAAAGCCAATTCTGTTATTAGCTTCATGTGAACAAGACATAAATGTCTGATTCATATAGCTAGGCCCATCACAAACACAAAAAAAACACACGGTGAGAACCATGAAACAATACCATTTGTCTCCAAAAAGGTAGCCAAGTTTGACCGGCGGCACAATGCAATCTTAGAAACTGCACGCATTTGGGCTGTAAACTCATCAATAACCCACCCAGCCGTGGTACCACCAGCTCCCAGCCTTGAAGAGAGCGTGGTGGTGGATTTCACCACCCCAAGAAGGCGCAAGGTGTCCTTAACCTAAGAAAGAAAGTACACAGAAACATGTCTCAAGAAACATGAGCAAATGTCTAAAATAGAAAAAGGAAAGAGATGTGGAGGGACCTAGTGGCCACACCAACTAGAAATTATGAATAAGAAATTACTTGAAGATACATCTCTCTGTTAGGGAACACAGCCTGCAGAACACGGCAAGCAGCAGCCTGCAGCAAAGGCTCTTTATCACTTTCAAATATCGTTTCCAACAACGGCTTGCACTTGAGTTTGTTCAGTTCCAGCTTTACATCGTCAACTTTTGTGCATCCTTGAGTCCTACAAAGTGTGTATATCCTAGACAAAAGCTTGATGCCATCTGCAACCACTTGCTCCTGAATAGGAGCGGATTGCATGATACGAGACTTTTTCCCAGATCCTGAAGACAAGGAATTACAACCAAGGGCACGAGCTTCCATATCCAATACTGCATCCATCTTCTCCTTCCAGCCAAATTCATCCTTAGCTCGACCATAAACTTCTAATGAGTCTATTCTTGGTAATGCAGAGCCACTGAAGGTTGGCCCAACAGAGATTGTAAATTCTTCATCAGCAAGAAGCGATTCAGCCACAGTAAATGGAATGTCATACCAAGACTGCATGCCTTCATCTAATTTAATCACTCTCTGGAATATAGAAATATCAGAAGGTGTATGGTTTGCTGATGTGTTGCCCACATTGACACGGAAACCAACCATGACAATGTCAGGATTTGAATTAGAAACAGTGACCTGAGACAACAAAGACACAAGAACAATAAAACTAAATATTTAGGAAAACTTAGCTCAGATTTGATTCCAAATAAGCAATTTGAGAAAAGATACATATTAAAATCCCAGAAGTTAAGATTATAAAATAAAAAAAATATAACAATTTGATACAACAGCAAGTATGTCAAATCACCTTTACATATTATGCTACTAAAGGGGCTGGATGTGCTATGCACTTAAAAGCATAGATACTAACATGGGACAGATATGACATAAGCAAATAATCATTATTATCTTCTCTACACATAACATAGGTAATCGAAACAATACCATGCCAATTTCAATATTCACACGTCTTAGGTTGTTAATTATATCATCCTCTCAAATAATATCCAATGTTAATTAACAACCATAAGTGTATTAATATCTACATGGAAAATATTTGATTAGAAAGAGTTATAGTGCTATCAATGAAACTGTGAAAGAAAGCTTATAACCATGAAATGACTAAAGGAGTTGTTTGGTTGACAAAAATTTGACAAAAAGTACGGTAAAATTACAATAATTTTATGTAAAAGTGATAGGTGGTAAGATTTGATTGGAAGAATTTGAAAAAAGTTGATAGTTTTTTATGGATTTTGGTGATTTTTGATTTTTTGAATGGCAACCAAACAGGCCCAAAATATGGATCCAGTCAACAATGGGTCCACCACCACATGCATCGCTATACTTGGGCATTGAAAAATAATCACCAAAGAAATTGAAAGCAGCAAAGAAAGCATAGAAGAGAAAAATTAGAGTACTATTTGGAGCCAAGCACAGTTAGCTGGACAGTAATAATACCTTAAACCCTGCAGGGCTGGGACTCTCTAAAAACCCATCCTCAGCCAAGCTCTTCTTAGCTCCTTCAGAGTCACCACTCTTGACGGCATCACCAGTCAGTTTTACATCTGCTGTGATGCATACTGTTTTCTCAAAAAAATCAAGTGGGAATTCTGGGTTTGAACTGGCATAAGCTTTATTGTTAAGAATACCAGACCCGAGTCTCTTTACTTTATCTGACATTGCATTTGTACTAGCATCTACACCAACAGGAACATGTGAATATATCTGGAGGCTTCCATCGTCATGTAAAACAAGACAATGAATTTTATCTTTGGATAACGGCTTATAAGCAGTTACCCCAACCAAAGGCGAGGTTGGACCCACTGAATGCCGCAAGTTCTGCGCAAATATCTCATGCTCTCCCATGGCAACAGTAAGGGCAGAATTGGATTTTACAGTTGAGAAACAAACAAATAACCCACTGCCAACCAGCAGTTCTCTCCAACGATGCAATCCAGCTGGTCGCAGCTTGCCATCATGCTCATCCTCATATACAGCTGATATCTCAGTAAGAAAAGTTGCATCAGGATTTAATTGCCCAATCAAGGAGGTTCCATCTTGACAAGATAGAAAGAGTAACTTATAAGTTGGTGAGAAGTACAAAGATGAGACCTTCGCAAGCACATCCCTATCCCGAATTTGAATCATTTCCTTCAATGGTTTGGCACCAACATTTCCTTTCATTGACAGTTCTAGCCTGAATAAGCATCCAATTTCTGAAAGGACAATAAGAAACATCCTTCCCTGGGAAACCACAACAAGAGTTGCGTCCACAATCGTGTCATCTGGCAATGTGAAGTAATGCACAGGACTGATGTTGTCCTGAGAGAGATCATATATTTTGACAAACCTGTTAGTCACCACCATTAGCTGAACTTGCGATCCTGGAACCCAATCCACACGCCTGATATAAGCACCTTGCAAAGCAAGTTCGATGGCTAGACGATCACTCACCTCACCTCGATGGCTTACGGTAAGGACCTGGCAATCTTCATAGCCTGCTACAACAAGATAATTCTCTACCACAGGATTGAAGAGAAGATGTACAATTTCAAAGCGAACAACATTCTTTGAGAGAGGTTTCACGTTAGCCTTGTCAGCAGTGACAGGTGCAATAGTTGCCTGCCCAATCAGCTGCCCAACATCAAATATGGCCACTCTATCACCTTCTCCAACAGCAAGTCGACCTCGAATGCTGACACTGAGTAAGGATTTAACAAGAGAGCCACTAGCTAAATGAGATTTAAGCTCCTTGGCATTAGAGTAATCTGCTTTTATCTTGAGGTCCAAGGACCCACTTTTATACGCCCTCCTCAACTGCAAAAGTTCGCCACTGTAAGAGAGCACTTTATCTTCGCCCAGCATAATCTTCTTATCCTTTGAAAGGTTGGAGTCCCTTCTGCTAGTTATAGTAGGCAACAATGCAGAGCAAAGTTCAAGCACCCTGCCTTCAACATCAAGTTCTTCAAGCAACAATGGCATCCCATCTTGAACCTCTCTAGGAATATATAACCTCGTAGAAATATCAGTCTCCATGGGAACATCTACATCAATATCTGAATCACTGTCCGGCAGCTGATCCCCATCCTCAGTAAAGGGTAGAAAAGACTGAAAATTGCTAGTGCTACGAGAAGGCACGCTGTTACCAGCAGTACATTTACGAGGCTTCAAGCATTGACAACTAATACCTCTAACAGCCCCAGCTCCACAATCACAATAGAAGCGACTAGAGCGGGAGTATACGACACGATGATCACGGTGACAAACTTTTGCACATACAGAGCAACAGCCTTTTGACACTGTCAGATCACATGTATAGCAAAAGTACCAATGTTGTTCCATGTAATTATTGCCACTGGATGTAAACGTACAAACTTTAGAAGCAAGTGCCCTTTCACCGTTAGAATCCTCTTCATCATCCTTACCCATGCTACCCATCTCACCATCTGATGTTCCATCATCCTCGTCTTCATCTGCAGAAGTTGCATCACATTCAAGTGTGGATCCCCCTTCCTGACTAACAGAAAGAACCAAGGTCTCAGAATTTTTCTGTGAACTTAGAGATCTAGAGGTCATGGATCCCACGCCAGAACTAGTGCTAGATGAAGACTTCCCAAAATATTTTTCAATTGTATTTTTACTTGACCCACAATCACTCAAAACAGTCCCGAGAAAGCCAAAGAGAAACTTGAGCGCTTGAAGTAGATGCTCATCACCAGCCAGCCTCTTCATCAGCATCAGACTACACTGCATAAGTGATTTCATTGAAGTCTCACTCCTTGAAAGTTGAACAACAAAATTGAAATAGGATTTTGCAGAATGAGTATCAAATAGCGTAAAAGCATTATCAAGTGAAACCAACATAGCTTCAAACAAATGGTTCTGTAGTTCTCTTGATTGCAGTTCAGAGGAGGAGGATAGAAGGCACACAACAAAGTTCGTGGTTGACTCCCGTAGAGAAACTGAACTTCCTTTTGCACTGGCAACCCCACCTGAAGCTTCAGTCATTGAACCTAACAGTCGCCTTTCCAACCATTTTGAGAGGAAAATCAAATCCATGCCAAGGAACTTCTCCTGTACTTTTTGTTTAATACCAGGCCATGCCTCCCCTAATATTAGATCAGTGAAGAAATTAAGAACCTTTACATTTAACGATTCAGAGTCACATTTGTCCAATGAATCAATCAGAACCAACAAATCACCACGTTGTGAACCATAAAGATCCTTAACCTCTGAAGAGACATCTTCCACAGAGAGGAAAAATCTGAAAACAACAGCTCTTGAAGGGTCCTTTCTTAAGCTATCCATGGTATCAATAGCCTTGCTAACTATCAATTCATGAATATTGCTATCACTGACTTCTTTTCCATTGACATCCCATAAAAATTCTTCCAACTGTTTCAGTAAAAATAAACAGCTAAAATCAGGCCCTTCCAAGCCCTCGCTCAAGCTGAGATAAATATTTTCACATTTTCCATGAAGACTTTCAAAAATCTTATCAGACTTGATATTCATCACTGAATCAAGAATCTGTCTCAGTACCTCAGTCTCCTTTAAGATAACCCCCCTGGCATCTTTTATGTTAAGAAGCCCATCTAAAAAGCCAATGATCCCTCTAATGCTAAGAATGCAAGAAACAAGACATCCACTTAAAGTTTGAAAATGAGAGGGAAAACCATGCAACACAAATTCCCAAAAGACTCTAGATCGAATCCCTGATGACAGTTTGTCAATGGCTCCATCTAACTTTGGCAAAAGATCATAAACAGACTCCAGCTGACTTGTATTAATTGCAGCCTTCTCAAGGAGCTCATCCTGCATGCATTTGTCAAATCCGGTATATTTGAGTAGCAACAGTGTCGAAAAGCCATCAGGAGAATGCCGGGGACCATCGAATACAGAAAGGAAAGATTTCTGATAAGCATGCAAGTATCTATCCAGCAAAGATGACAATATCTTCATTAGAACTGCAACTCGATTAGTACAAAAGATATTGGAAACCAGGCTTTCAGCAAGATTAAGAAACTCCTTGTCTCTGGATGTCTGTTCCGACCACACTGGACCTGCCACAGTGATTGAATTCTTCACGCAATACCTCCAAATGCCAGCAGTAAGTAAGGACAATACCAGAGATAACCATGAACCACTCCTCAAAAAATCCCATCCTAGCACCATTATGTCCACAGACATGTTTACAGCATGCACAGACTGAAGCACACCAAAAATCAACTCAGCAAAGTTAACATGCTTGGCAATAAAACCACAATGGCCTAACAGTGAGTGACCAAAACAGAAGAAATGCTCCACGTTGGAGATGTCCAGATTATGCATACCACTGCAGAAGTGAAGCAGATGTTCCGGCGTGGAACCCATGGTAGGAATATCCCAGCAAAGAACAAATATGTATCTTTCAAGAATAAGTTCATCCACTGTTTCAGCTATTTTGCCTCTCCAAAAGCCCAAAATCTGCGAGAAGGTCAAATACAAGTCACCCCAACGCAAAGATAAGCATTCGATCTCCATCCCATCTCGATATACTGAAGCAGGAAGGGGTGCAATATCAATCAGTTGATTAAGCACGTTGCAGCTAACAGGTCCATCTCTGATCCCTGCAGCCATCAAATTCTCTACAGCAACTGATACCCACATTGATAACTGAGCATTGACATTATCCGGAGTATGTAATCCACTTGGTTGGGCTTCCCTCAACTTGGATTTCAACTCCCAAAGCAATGATGAAGGACAAGCACGGGGATAATATATCATATGGCGAACCACTAAAACCAACCTTGATATCAATAAAGCCCAGCATGACAATTGTTTGCTGTTCAAACCAGTGCAACAAGCATTAATGTCTCTAAGGGAAGAAAATATTAAGTTTGCTAGAGTTGGCTTTTCAGCATCAGATGATAAATGGAATGCCATTAGAAGAATCTCAATGTGATAAATTGAGGGCATTGTCCCAAGGAATTCCTCAAGGCTAGGACTGCTTGAACAAATTTGTTTTGCTTTCTCCTCAATGAAATCCACATATACTTTGTAAATTTTGGTTCTCAACCTACTACCAGCCAAACCTGCCCTACAGATAAGAGCATGTGTTAGCAAAGTCAATGCCCGGTCAGTGTAAACAAAAGCACCATCTTCAACTCTCAGAATTTGCTCAATAAGATATTCTTCTAGTGAAGCAGACAAAGCATGACGCAAGAGAAGATGGTGCAACAGTTCAAAGCAAAGTTCATGGATATTCCCAATCTTTGTCTGTTCATGAGAAGCCACACCACTGTCAGAAGTCCAATTTTCAGAACAGCTCTGACAGTTGAGTAAGGAAAGCATAATATCTACATGACTGCCCTTGAGATTTTCGCAAGCATCCTTATAAATAGAAGGATGCCAATCATAAGAGAAGAGACACGTTTTGAGAAAGCTGAACAGTTCGGTAGCAGCTTGAATTGACATATTGCCAAAGTGGGAGATAGAACTGACTGCAACAGTAGGTTGATCATATCCATCTGCCAATCCTACTGAACGACCACCCTCGGAGAAAAGGTTTCCAAAGAGGGCTTCTTCTTCATGACAAACAGAACTTTCCAGTTCAGCAGTACAAGTTGTTTTTGCACCACTGGAATATGATCTCTCTAGTTTTGGCTTTAATTTTACTCCCTCAGAGTGAAGGAATAGAACAAGATGCATCAAATTGTCCACCCACTGGTTTGATGAAGGGAAAATTATTTTTAGAAGTTCCTCAACTTTGTATTTCTTTAGTAACAAAATCTTCTCAGAATTAACATGGCAAGCTGGGGAATTTCTCTGGAAGTCAGCACTTCCAGAGAATTCAGTGCCAAACTCGTCCCAATGAATTGCCTGGTTTGTTTGTTGGATGTCTACAATGAGTTTCAATGCAAAAACAACAACACGAGGGAAGTAAGCCACTGGGGGCCTTTGGTTTGCAGCAGCCTTGTTGTAAATCCAAATCTTAGTATCCAAATTGCCAAATATAGAAGCAATTATGCATGCCCGGATGTTCTGAAGTACGTTGCTGCTGCAGAAAACAACTTCGACAAGGAAAAGAAACTCTTCCAGCAGCAACAATACAAGGCTCTCAAAACTACTATCAACAGTAGCATTACTGTTTACAAAATCAAACTTGGGCCTGAATAAACCAGGCAGTATGTCAGCAAACGAAGCAACAGCCTGTAACAATGCAGCATCATATTCAACAAAGGCGATGTCTTTCGCGAGGATCCTCAGTAACTTGAAAATCCTCAAGCAGGAGGACAATCTCTTGCAAGAATTTGAACCAAGCATTTTATCCAGAGGCATCTCTGGAAGAGCGAACCACCCTTTGCAAACTGAAATGAGACGTTGAACACATTCCAAATGAACAACTGCCCAGTGTTGAGAAAGAGATAGTAACTTATTGACATTCTTCTGATAAGTGGATCCAACAATCCGTTGGCTTGGATTATCAGGTTTCACGCATTCTGCAGCTAATGTCACAACAAGCCAATCAACCGGTTTCTCCTCCTTTGAGCAACTGCCTCCTTCTCAAAACAAGCATAAGAAGCAAGGCGTAAGAAAATTTGGACCTAAAATATGATAAAGGCAAGATTTGATAAGCAACAACGATACCTCGAAGCAGGCAACTAACGTGGTCACAAAGGTTCAGATTGCTATTTCCAGCAGAAAAAGCTAACAATGAATCTACATGTGCATCCACAAAGCAAGGCTGTGGCAGATCAGAGTCTTTATCCATCCCATCAATCAAAGCTATCTCCAATATTTGTACCATATTATTCTGCCAGTAAAGGAAAAGTCAGACAAAACAGACACACGGAAGCAGGAGATACTGAAATAGAAACTTTATATAAACACCATCAAGTGTAAAGAAATAAACAAAAAAACATAAATAAAGCCCAAAGAACGTCATGATTCCGGTGAACAAAGTCTACAATGTAAGGTCAATGAAATAGATTTCACAACATGTCACAGTTGCCAGAGATGTAGTTAAATCTTACAAGGATGCATACACAAACCCCCCCCCCCAAAAAAAAAAAAAAAAATCTCTTCGAATAATACCTACATTATAATCCCATAACATAGTAAGACAAGATAATAAACAGTTCCCCCCAATCCCCAATCCTGTCTACAAAAACCAGGCCGGGCAAAAGAAAAATAATAATAAACAACATAATACAATGGAATCGTAATATATTTAGATTATCAAAATCATCATCAAGACATTATTCAATGTGCCAACTTCAACCTGACCTCATTCTTAGACCCATAAGCTGCATGCATGGCTATTCAAAGCATTATAGTACCCCAAGCAAGAGTGAAATGGAACTAGCATAAATGTTAAACCATGCTATTATAGAGGCCTAAGCATATCATGTCTTGCCTTCTTCAAATGCTGAATTGAGAACTCAAAACACTTAAAAAGAGTCACAGGCTATAATAAACAATGCCAGTTCAAATTACGTATTTGTCACTTCTTAGTCCCACATTAACCAGGTAACAACCATAAAGCTTGTTTATATAAACAAGTACAAGGCTTGGTTTGGTAACAAGAAACCGAATTTTT
>JAVXUM010000023.1:29995581-30009900 GCA_035590655.1 Pouteria glomerata
CAACCCCCCCCCCCCCCCCCCAAAAAAAAAAAAACACACACACAGAAAAAAAGGGGGGACGAAGAAGAAAAATATAAAGAAAGAACTTCGTATAGTTAAACTCAACTGTTGCACCACTAGATCATCAGAAGATGACTGACGTTCTTCATTCAAGGAACAGAACTAATTTGCATCAAGAACATTAATCATCTTCTGATGATCAAGTGGTGCATTAGTTGAACTGATGTTCAGCTGACAGACAGAAAAGCCATTTAATTGGAGTTCAAGCTGCACTAAGCCCTGATAAATTCTTCTTCAACAACGAAATTTTGAATATCCTCGTGTACCATGAATATAAATTTGAGTCCTCCAACACCCCAGATGCGGTCCCTGAACTTGAAACAACTCAAGCCTTCTCATAGCAAAAACATCTTCTTAAAAATAGATTAATCAGATGAACAAAAAGTAATAACCGTAGTCTTCCAGCCCTAATCAGAAACTACATATCATAGGCCAAATAATGATGGAAATTGGAAGGTTATTTTGTTTAACAGGTTTAGAGAGCCTTAATTCTAAAACTTGAAAAAATAAATAAATAAACAATCTAGGAACTTTATTATTCATCTAACCCCCAGTGGTATTCATCTAACCCCCAGTGGCAAAGCAAGGCAAAAAAATCATATATATCTAACTGCTAGGTCAGTCAGAGGAGGCATAAGCACAATAAATTAGATAAATATTAGCGGATGGAAGAATCATAAATTTATGAATAATAGTTAATTACCAAACCCCTGACATATTTGCAATCTTCAAGGCTTTTTTGAGCATTCGTAATTGCACTCTTTAGTTCAGGCAACCACCTTTCCACAACAGTTTTCTCTTGCTCAGCAGCCAAATTCAAACAGTAATTTGTGGTCCTGCAAGGATTCATCAGGGAATGTCAGGCAATACCCAACTAATATGCATTTGTGCTTTATGCTGCTGTTTGTCCTGGGGGCAGGAGTCAGTAAGTACATGCACAATTGTATGTCTGTGGGTGCACATGCGTGAGCATGTGTGTTTGAGAGAGAGAGAGACAGAGACAGAGAGAGTGCACATTGGAAAGCTAAAAACATAGGTGAAAGAGCCACTCTGGCCCCATACGGTAAAGTATACAGCACCAGAGACCAATAACTTCCACAGCACTAAGAGGCTAGTGCAACATAAGCACACCATATCAGACAACAAAATTGTGTGAAGAATAGATCTAAACTTCCGCCACCATTAAAGCAAAGATTCCTAAACCAAGCAAGGCGGCAAATTGTCATACATAACACTCCTTCAGTAGCTAAGAATGGCATTCAAGTATATAAAATATTATAATATTTTCAGTGGGTTAACTTTTACATTGATGAAAACCAAGAGGTCAGGTCACTTGGGCAAAAATTTTGCTTTGGCAATACGTGAATGTTTCAAATGGAAAAGCAGAGGAAGAAGTATAGGTTCAGTACCTTTCATATTCTTGCTGTGCACAGTAAGCATGATTTAACAGAGCATGACCACTCTCAACAAGTCCCCGCCGTACATGGACCAAGTTGATGGCCTTTGCCAAGTCCTCCAGCACACTAGCCTCAGAACCACGGAGCTTCAAACAGAATTCTAGGCACTCTAAAACTGATGCCAAACCAGCATCTGAACCTTCCAAACCTGATCAGAGTTAATTTAATTTAGGAAGAATGAGTAGAAATAAAAGAAGGCAAATACTGCAAGCAAACAGAAACTCAGGACTTTCAAAATTCTCAAGCAAATTATAAGTCACTTCCACATCCACGTGGTTGTAACATTATCAATTCCACAGAGAGCTTTTAATTTTGATAACAGAACCTCAAGGAAATCTGTGTTCTCTGTTAGGCTACATTTGGACCATTGGATACATAGAAATGGAATGGAATGAATAGAATGAAGGTGGGATTGAAATAGAATGACTATCCTCATTCCCACCTTTGGTTGTCAAATACAATAATGCTGGAATAAATGATCATTTCCATTCAAATATTACGTGGGGCAAATGGTGGTGGAGTGGTAAAGGAGCTGTTTTGTGGAATGGCAATGTCAGTGGAAACAAATGGTGGCAGTGGCATGGGGTGGTGGTGGAACGGTGGAGGTGACAAGGAAGGGTGGCTGGTAGTGGACGAGAGTAGAAGTGGGTGGCAGTGGTGGATCATGGATGTGGTTTGGCTCACATACAAGGACACAGCACAACGAATTTAACATGGTTTGGCTCTCTAGCATAGGTCCATGAATGAGAAATGAGAGCAATACCGAGAAATGAGAGTAATACCAGTATATCTCAAAGTACAGTTTACCATGGGGAGGATCCTCTCCATCTTAACTCACGCTTCTGCTCTCTCTATCTTAACCCTCACCCATAACTACTCCAGCAAAGGTTGCAGTGAGTGGCAGTGGTCGGAATGGTACTTAATCCATATGGTATGCTATCTTACCAAATATTCTAATATTGCATTGCCCAAACAGTGTCAATTGATTGTCTACAAGTGTTAAGACTCAATGAAATGAAATCTTGATGCTTGCCATCCTGAATATATTTTGATTGTACAAATTCACAACTTGCTAAGGAAACACCGGAATGGCACTTTAAATCAAATCATAAGAGACATGAACAGTAGTTCACATTACATGGCACGAGAGGCTACAAAGATCCCCTCTAACCTACGTGTAGGGAGGTCTTCCCTTTTTACTGAAAGATGTTGATAACTAAGGAACACCTATAGCCATTTCTTTTAGTTTTCTGTTGGCTTAGCCCTCCTTTCTGTTAGTTTTCCTTGTGAGACGGGGCTTCAATTTTAAGAAAGCTAATGTGATTAAGCGTGCATGGTTACATGGAAGTTGATCCCGGTATACTAGGTATAACAAATAATCCACCTCTGTGAAACTAGGGACCAGGATGAAGCGCCAACACTCATTTTTAAAAAAGGGGGAAAATGGTATATCCCTCTATATCTCATATGGTAGTGTTCCTTATAAAGTAAGGTATCTATATCCATACTAAAATGCTGAAACAATGAAGTTTCCCTCTCCTCCTTTCCTTCACTCTCATCCTATGTGGCATGCCTCTTTACTCTCCATTCCACTTTTCCTTCTTTTATAGAATTTTGAATTATTTTTTAAACTCATTCCTTCTCCCTTCTTCTCATTTCTTTTCTCATTCACAAAACCTTTATTTCTTTCTCCCACATCGATGAATCATTATAATTTTTCTTTTTCTTTTACCTATAAAAACACTAAAATTATGGCATATAGCTTTAATAAATATTAAAGAACTCATAGGTTCTGAAAAGGGACCCACTTGATTGGGTTTCGAAAAGAGACCTACTTGCTTTTAAATTTTATATAAATAATCTCATGGATTCTGAGAAGGGATCCACTTATTTAAGTTCCGAAAAGGGACCCATTTGCTTGGATTCAAAGAAGAACCCACTTGCTTTTAAATTTCATATAAATGAACTCATGGGTATCAAAAAAAAAAGACCATTTGCTTATAGATTCAAAATATTTGTAAAATTTATCCTTTTTTTTTTAAATATGTTAGTAATTAAATTAAAAACGCAAATTAAAAACTTAAATAATAATTAGGTTATTTATTTCATAACAACAACTATTTTGTGTATAAAGCTACTATAGTTGTGACATATGATCTTCATCAATATAGAATGAAATCATAAGTTTCTTAAATGAAACCTGCCTATTGGTTCAATGTAATTATAAAATTTGCTAAACAATTAATTCGGATTGGAAAACGATTTAAAAATTATTAAATATTAATTATATTTTAAAATATAATTTATCTTACATTAACAACTCTTATTATATCTAAAATTTAAAAGCACAAAAAAATGCCGAAATTTTATTTAAGCTTGGAAATATTTTTTTTATATTCAATTTTAAATTTAAATTGGTCATGTCGATAATTTTTAACCAATTATAGTAATCAATATTTGGGTTTTTTTTTAAACAAATCTACATTATCTATGTATACATATATCAAAGTTGTGTAATTTTTTTATTAATCTCATTAAACCAAATTGTATGTGCATCCTTCCTATTTATTATTCTACTTTTAAGTTTTTTTTTAAGAAATTTTTGAATAAAATGCTCTCTTTTTTTTTTTCAACACTCTTTTTTTTTTTTTTTTTTAATTTTAACTTATTTTTATTCCTTATCGGTACAATACCACAACTACGCTTTTTATTTTATCTGTATAACCAAATTATGTGATTATAAGTAATGTGGAATGAATTAATGGGTTTATAAAAATTAACAAATAATTTGAAATAAAAAAGAGATCGTGTCAATTAGGTGAGTTTGTAATTTAATATATATTTTAGAATAAATTTTAATTTTTAGGATTGGATCAGATTAAAATTTGGTAAATTATAAATTTCTAGTATTCGTATGAAAACCTGACTATGTTCAATTCTATCAACTCACTAACATTAATTAACACAAATTAAAAAATATAAAAAATAACTCAATAATAATTTTTTGAAATTATGCAACTTTATTAATATATTTTGTAATATATTTAAAATTATATTTTTTCTATAAAAAAAATATTGTACAATTATGTGCATCGCACGGGTTAACACTAGTATTCATATATAAGGAAGTAGTGCCGCTTATTTTGTAAGATTATACCTGTAATAGCGAATTGTGAAGCATTGTGGGCTCTCAATATCTTAAGAGGGTCACTGAAGATATATCATTTTGAATTCTAAAATGACATTGTTCTGGAAAAATCCATCAAGGCCCCATCTACCACAACTCAAGCAAGGAACTTGATTGGAAAATTTTTGTCTAGAGCCAAGTTTACTGCTGTACGTCCATCATATATTCATCCCTATATAGGCTATACACCTATTGACACCTTTTCATTTTTTTACTTGTTATTTATTTATTTTGTGTGTTGGCATGGAGGGGAATTAGTTAGACGCAGCCTCTATACTTACAGACCAAAACAACTTAATGGACTTAAAGATGTGCCCAACAACTGTGAAATTCACAAAATTGATACACAAGCTGGCAAGGATCCTAGGCACAGGAAACTTGTTCAAAAGGTTAGGAGACACTAAATTAATACAGGAAAACCTGTGAGCGCTGCCTCAGGCTTGGCACAAACTTTTGGGAATAAGGATACCGGCATGACCGGGAAATAGATTATCCAAGCAATACCAAGGCATAATTCTGGAAATGTGAACAAGATACTGACCAGCAGGATATTGAAGGGCAGTAGAAATGCGGCAAATGGAAGGAATTGCAGATGGATCTCTTGCACCAGCTCTTGCGGTCAATAGAGCAGCATTCTTTTCTGCAGCAGCAACTGCTTCAGGTCCTGTAGATCCATTAGCACCCATGGATTCCAATAGTGCCTGATTTAAAACCAAATGGCATTACATACAGCAGTGACAGCAAGCAGGAACTATAAAAGTGCATCAATTGGACATAAAATCATTATTTGGCCCCTTCCCAAACAACGTAAACTTTTGGGGCAATTGGTTATCGGCAGCATGATTTAAAACTATACAGTATGGGTAATTGGGCATGTAAGGTTAGTTTGAGAACAATAACTTTTTTTAATAAGAGATGCGTATAGTTTGAGAACAACCTTTTTTAATAAGAGTTGCTTAGTGCAACACCCAAAATAACTTTTTCATAGTTCACAGGATAACCAGGAATTCTTACAGTTGTGTGTTTTGCATCAGAGCATGGAGCAATTAATAATATTCTATTAACTACCAATTCTTCCACAATAGTGACACACACCCAATCTTTTAGTACCAGACCTGAAAACTAGAACTCTGTATTTTATCGAGTTCCTACTTGCTGGTATTAATGATAATATAAGTTGTGCATACATAAACTAACAAGAAATTGCAGTAAGCATATTGCAACATGTTGATCAAGTACCATAAAATCATAACCAGATTATGAAGCTACAATAGAAAGTCATGCATAAAATTGTTTTTTACAGACCTGTGCAGTCGATGGAAGCACGTAGAGGTTATTATCAGGGCTCCGATAGAAAGCTGAAACTTCATTTTCAATAAGATCTTTTGCACCATTTGACATCTCCAAAACAACCATGCATGCTGGAATAATGGTGCTTGATGCATACTCCCTTGCAGCTAATGGTTGCTGGCTCCAGAACGCAGCAGCATCCTACAAGGCGAAGAACGAAAAGAAAAGAACACACTGGGGCAACCATTGTAACTCCATAAATGTGGTTATAACAATTCATATCTTACTAGATCCTAAAAAGAGTTGAGGTATGACTGTAGAACTTAACCCAGCTTAGTTAATGATGCTAATTGGTTTGGAGCTACACACAGAGCATCTTGTTCACTAACCACAATGAAAGTCAAATCCGCAACGCAAAGGTATTTTAACTTTTATTACAGAACTTTGCCAACTTGGCTACCACCGTCGGTTGTACTGGCTACACGTTCTATGGGGACAAAATTAGCAATCATATGACAGATATTTTTATTTTTTCATTTTAATATAAAAAAAATCAAATATGTCTTGTAACTAATTTATTTGCCAAGTCATCCACATGGCCCATCACTTTTGGGAAATGGAGACAGTAACCTACTGTTGACTCAGCGAACCACCCAAGGGATGAGAGGAATAATAAGGCAACTTGAGTGTTCAAAGAAGGGGAGCTTGAGTTATATGTAGATTCATATAGCCAGGACCAAATTAACAATCATATGATGGATTTATTTTGTTTTTTATTTAAAATATTAAAAAATTTAAATATGTCTTATAAATAATTTACTTGTCAAGTCACCCACGTGGGTCATCACCTTTGAGAAGTGAAGACAATAACCTATTGTTGACTCAGTGAATCACCTAGGGAAGAGAGGAAAAACAAGGCATCTAAGGGGAGCTTGAGTATTTATAAGGGTTGTCCTAGGTTGTTAAGCCAAGTAACCAGTTGAAGAGGGGCTACCAGCCTCACATGGAGGAGAACAAAGTGAAGGACTTTTTAAGGAACCTCTGTAGCAACATAGTCTATTGAAAATACTCCCTAACAAGGGTTTGTGTCTAATAGGGGAGGGAAACATGTCCTATTGGCAGTCAGGGAACATTAATTAACCACCTGGTTACCTCAAAGACAGCTTCTCAGACTTAGCGATTTTCTTAGCTAAGAGTTCTAGAGGAAAAGAGGGCTCGTCAAGGAGATGATCACGGAGGAGTCCCTTGGGGACTTGAATCGAGGCAGCAGGTAGCTCGAGCAACTAGAGGGAAGAGGCACGCAATGCCCTTTGTTGCAGGCTTACCATACATAGAGGGAGGTTAGGTGTCACCTAACAGGGCCAATAATTGGCCTCAAAGGGGATTGGCCACATGGACCGTCCTGGCACCTACAGCAATTGGATTCTAACAACCAAACAAGGATTAAAATGAAATTTCTTAAGGGTGTTTCAGTTAGTGCAAAAACATTTTCAAAATGTTTTGCAAGTGTTTCAAAGCAATACAAAAATATTAAAGGATCTAAAATGTTGAATATTTATTGAATCCATCTAATATAAAATAGTTTAATAATAAAATAGTTAACTTATTATATTGGTATATTGCATTTTACCATATTTCAATGGAAACAATCGAATAATTATTTCACTAGTGTCTCGTTTCAATCTCTTAGGAAACGAAAAGTTTTCAACTGTTTCGCAGAAAATAAATGATATTTTAATACTTGCAACCAAGTGCTAGATAACCAGTACTAACAGCAACTTTATTTTTATATTGATGCTATCAAGTGGGACAAAATTCTTAACGAAATAGAATCAGTTGATACGGGCCCACTGAAACATAGTTCTTAGATAGTAATTCACAAATTTTAGTTAGAAGTCACTGGATTTCAGTCTGATTGAGAACGCAGGTACTGCTTAGGGTTACTCTCCAATCAGCGAGAAAGAAATTTGCATGGTTCAAGTTGATTTACATCTCAGTTACTGGTATCCATGTCAGATCTCAATGCCATGATTGTCAAATACACACCCATTACTGGATTTCAGTTCCATAATAGATCCTTAAATCAAAGCAAACTTACCATATTAGCCTTAAGCAGAGCATTGTATACGGATTCCAGTTCAGATCTGCGGGCATTGAACTCTTCAATCTTTTTCCATTTCTTTCTCAAAGAATCTTCAGCTTCCTTCCTCTCTGCACACAATTTATTCAAACGCTGCACTTCAAACATCAATGTATTCAAGCTAGCCCTCAATCCAGCTGCTTCCCTTTCCTTAGACCAAACCTCCATCTGCACAAAAGCAATGATAACCAACTAAGAAACAAGCTCTAGCGAGTCAACTAACAATATCTTAAGATCAAAATGATGAAAATGGAGACATTTCCAGGCGAGTCAATAGGTTCAAGTTTATAAAAATTCAAAATCCTCTGGCAATTAAAACTTATTGATATTTAAGAATTACTTGGTAACATTGGTAGTACAAGACACCACCAAATAAGGATGTGCTCATTGCAACAGGCTTATGAACATCCAGAGAAAGAATTGACAACATATTTATCTGTTTTCAACTACTAACGAAATGGACATTGAAGAAGTGTCTCAGAAGCGTTAAAGGAGCGATATGTCTGATACATGATTGACATTGACATGGCACCCTTATGGAAGTGTTTGTGCTTCTTACCTTTGCATTATTCATTGGTAATTCAACTTAGTAGAGCCCTCGTATCCAAAATAAAGTTACCAACATGCTATTACCTCAAATTGCCGGAGACTGCCCATATTTTGTGATGTGCCTCCTACAAGTGACTGTGAAGGTACAACATCACCACCTCCATACAGGCGCTGTAGAAGTTTTTTACACATATTCCTAGCTTCAGCAGCTTTGTTGAGTGCATCTTCAGTAGCCAAAAATTGTTGAACGTGTGCTTTCTGCAAGAAATAAAGGTGTAAGATGTTAATACAATAATTAGAGAAATATAAAAACCAAGCAAAAATAAAATGACAGACACAAGGTGTAGGAGTTGCCCACAAGAGCCACGACTACACATCAACTAATAAGATAAATAAGATAAAAAATAAATAAATAAAAGATAGACTTAGCGACAAGAATTAAAATTTGAACCACCCAGAAGAACATATAAGCATAAAGATAAGCAAAAGAATCCTGACAACAGAGTTATGCAAATTAGGAAAGAAGGTTACTTGTCAAGGCCACAAGCGTATTTCCATGACATATAGAAAATATTACTACAAAGGAAAAGGGCTAAGCAACAACAATTTATAGAAAATGTGAAAAGCTAAAAGAAGAAGAAAGAACCATAAAAATAGCCACACAATAAATAGAAGATGACCTGTCTCTCAAGAAGTTGATTTTGAGTTCCCTTTGAAGGCACATCAATTCCAATCTTTCCATTACCATAAAGTTGATGCTGTAATGGTGAGCTTACATCAGGGGAAGAAACGTCCATTACTCTGTTATTCTCATATTTGTACCTGAATAGAGGACAATAATGAAAGCAATTAATAGACCTTAAAGGTAATGTACACGCTAATATAGCAGCAATGGGACCACAACCAAACAATAAAGACTTTAGGCCCCTTTTGACAAAACTTAGTTTTCAGTTTTTGTTTTCCTTTTTTTTGAAATCTGAACATGAAAACAAATTTGGTAAATTTGTTTTTAGTTTACAGTTTTCAAAAAAATTAAAACCATTTTCAAAATTTTCAAAAATTTTGAGGACATTAAAAAAGTATTTTCTCAAGTTTTTATTTTCGGTTTTCATTTTTTTCCATAACCACTGCCAGTCACAACCATCAACCACCACCGTCTGCTAGTTGCCACCCACATTTGGCCACCACCGTCTGCTAGTTGCCACCCACATTTGGCCACCACCGCCTCCCACCACCACCGCCTCCCTACCCATCTCTGGTCACCACCAACCGTCACCGCCCCTAACCCACTTGGTCACCGCAATAGCTTGGGAAATGTTCTTGTGCAAAACAACATACAAAATGATGGTAGGATATGATAATAAGATGACAAACAGCCATCTAATTGATAAAAAAGATGTAAAATAATGGTAGACTACAACTACAAGATGATAAACAACCATCTAATTGGTAACAAACATTCGTAAATCTAGAGCTTGATCAATCAATGAACATAATTCAAATCACCCTAGCCATGGGAAGAAGCCCACGGGCCTCCCTTTGCCGCAGCAAGGTGGCCTAACCCACAAGCATCTTCGTGGCCAAAGCAGCGCTGCAAGTACCTTCCACTTAAACCTCCCCCCTTCCCCTGCTACGGCATTTGAAGTCAAGGCATTCCACACCCACCATGGGATTACCCATGGGAGACTTCTAAGGTCAAACACTCAAAAGGCTGAACCTGCTTCCAAGGGCCAAGAGCGAAGCCCAAGGATTGCCCACTCGAAAGGCTCACAAGCACACACTCACTTGCAAAACCATTTAGGAACGAGGAGCTTGGTGATTGGAGTCAAACGATCCATTGAAGCAGCTTCAACCAGCCCAAGGAGATGATCACCACCTGACAAAATCAATCCCGTACCACACAGCCACTCTGTACCTATATAGCCACGATTCTTATACTAGCCAAACATGCAAAGATGTAATTACCACTTAGTCGGGTGTACCTTCACCAACAAATGAGTCAAGCCATGTAAAGCCAGCCACTTGGTATTCGGACCATCAATCCTTGGCACATGTAGGTCAACCACTTTGTCCTAACTTCCCCCCATAAATATCACAGCCCAGCAATATTCTATTCAAATGATACGCACATACTCTCCCTCTCCAACCAACCAACCAACGGTCCCTCTCCTTCTCACACCATGCTACCCCAACTCTCACTCCGTCCGCCTCCAGTGACATCCCACTATTAACGACGTGCAACATTGTTCCCGGACAATCAGAGCATCCATAGTTTCACAAAATAAATAAATAAGAAAGGAAATGAAGAGACGGGTGACAAATTATAAATATACCTTAATGTTTCTGCATCAGCTCTAAGGTCAATTTTCTCTATTTCTCTGGTAATCAGCATTTTCATTCGTTGAGTGTATGCAGTAATAGCCTGAAGCAATTGAGGAGGATTCTTCAGGCAATTTAGAATTACATCTCTAACCTCAGCAGAAATATCCCCATCAAAATCAAAGGCTAACTTAGCAGCTTCCAACTGAGGATTCAAATGGATGCCACTTCCTTCATAAGCAGGAAAAGAGTTTCGAATCTTCTCGACCGTCTGCAATGCAAGACATTCACATGCCCTTCGAATATTTCTTTCCCTGGTTGTTTCTATAAGAATGACATCATCTGCGGATTTGGTGCCTTTAACCGTCGAATAAATAGCATCTTTCTCACTATGTCCACTGTAACTGCTGACAGCTTCAACAGAAGAATCAACACTTAACCTTTGAGCATCCCTTGCTAGATTAACAAAGTGACGAAGTCGTTTATGGTACTCAGCAAATATTCTCGCTGCTTCATCGCTCTGTTGATCATAAGCCTCCAACATCACCTGCTTGTGCCTGGAATGTGCATACAAACATGTCAATGGAGTCCACACACTGCAAATAGTCATACCCCTCTTCGTGACGCAGCCTTGTCAAAGTCACAAATCACTCGACAGTTCTTTCTTTTTCAAAAAATTAACCCAATAAATTTAAAGTATTTAATTTTCCTTGACATCCATCTAATTTAATTTCTAACATCCCAAAAATTAAGTTCCCAGAGACAGTTCGAGCATATTCCATTCCAGGCATGTATCAATAGTCTCAAAAGTTCAAGCTCCATTTATCAAGCATTAATATCAGACAAAAACATTACAACATATTACGTTTAGTTTTCCTTTGCAACAATGCAAATTTTCATTCAAATGTGGTCCAAAAATAAAACATTAACAGCATCGCAATAAATTATATGGTGATGCATACACGACAGTACATGATAAATTAGGATAAATAACCATCTTACTGGTTCAGTAGCAGTGGTAACAATTCAAGGATTAAGATGAATGTATTGATCAAATTTTGCAATTCAGTTTTCATGTTTAAGAAGTGATTTCAACAAATAAGAAAGCGTGATCTAATTCACTTCAAACAAAGAAAATACATCAAAAGCCTCTGAAATTTCTATTGGTATTATCGCCACTTTCACAAATTATCAATCCAGTAAACATCTTTGTGCGTGTGAGCCCGTGCGTGTTAGAGTGTGATTTCAGAAATCAACCTGTAATTTGATCTCTCATCTAGCATACGTTTCCTCTCTGCCTCTTCACGAGAGACCTCCAACATTAGTGCCTTCAACTCCTTCCGCTGCCGCCTTACTACCTGCCTTAACCTCTCCACCTCCTTCTCAGCCAAATCTCTCTCTTGCAATGCAATTTCTCTACTATTTTCCACTGGCCTTGAACTCAAACTCTCCCCACCTACCCCCACTTTCTCTTTCCTCTTCCCTCTACCCCGCCCTACCTCTCCAGCTTTCACGGAATCCGCCCCAGCACTGACACCAACACCGTCGTTCCCGCCATGAACAAGTATATTCCGCCGGATATTCTCCACCGTCTTCTCCGATTTCACCCTCGTCAGCAAGAAATTCCAAACGGGAATCATGTTCCCGCGGCAAATCTTGCGAAGCGCGTCAATCGACGGCATTGCCGCCTTGTTAGAAGCACTGTAAGGTCCCCAAGGCCGATACCCCATTTCTTTCTGCAGCCACTCCAGCATTGCCTCCGGTTGGGCCGCCGAGCTTGCCGAGCTTTGCATTGCTCGTAAACTTTAGGGTTTCGAAACGCGAGCTAATCTTGAACAAGATCTTCTCCAAATTCCAATAAAAACCCTAGGTCGGACAATAATGTGTAAATATATATACATGTATATACATATGCAGAAACAGAGCTGGATCAGAAGGGGAACCCTAAAACCCTAGAGAGAAATTTTATGAGAGGAAAGAGAGAAAACAACAGAGAGACAAGTAGATCTGCTCGCAATCTTGTATGTTTAAGCGCTTGGCTGGCGAAGGATGAAATGGCTCAAGAACTGTGCGGATGCGTATTTGTAACTGTATACATACATTTGTATGTATAATCGGACTGTGCGTAGAATGGAAGTTCAAACATAGGTCCCGCCCGCTCCTGTCATGGCATGAGTCGGATGATCCGACGGCTGCTGGCTTTCCAAATACACAACTTTTACAATTTTTTATCAACCACTTAAAATTTGGTTTAAAAAAAAAAAAAAAATCAACCAAGTAAGGCACCGTTAATTGTGTCAATGAAAAATGTAAAAAAAAAATTAAAAATTTTTAAAAATTATTACTTTTTATCTTATTATAAGAATTATAAATTTTTAATTTATTTTATTTTATCTTATTTTTTATCATTTCAAATATACCTTAAACTTTTCTTTTTTTTTTTTTTAAACAAGAATGAATGACAATAAAAACTATAAAAGTTGTGTTTTACCATACGCAAGTTATATTTTTAAAACGATTGAAGAATATACTTTTGTAAATATTTAATTATCAATAAATTTTTTACTTGCAAATTTTTTTGAAAAATGTAAAGAAATTTGATGCATCTAAATAATATTAATTTTAAAGGATTGCGATTATCGAATTATATTTAATAATTCAATAAGTATGTTATTTTTTATAACAATCAAGTGTGGCAAACGTGGATTGTTTTAAAATTCCACAAAAATCAATTATAGATCGAGTCTAAGTTGTAAAAAATTTAACTTTCTAGTAATTAGTTAATCAGTTGTTGGAGGGTTAATTTTTTTTGTGTTTAAAAAGAAAAAAATAATTTTTTAATAACTAAATTTTTTAATTTTTTATTAAATTGACATTATTACCCTTTTAATTTAAAAGAAAATTAAAATATAAAAAGATATTTTAATTATTTAAAAAAAAAGATAAAAATAATTGAATAGTCAGAAACTAAGTAATTTTTGTTTTCCTAAACAAAATCTAGAATTAAAGTGATATTTAGAGTTTTGAAAAAAATTTTAAAAATAAAAAATTAATAAAAAAGACATGTTGTAAAATTTAATTAAAAATAAATTAAAAACTTTTTAAATTTTTTTAAAATTTTAAAAAATTTTATAACTCAAAGGGAGCTTAAAGTTTGTTAGGGTTGGAGATCAACCCAAAGACCTGTGGCTGTATTGGGTGTGTTTGGAGTTGTATAAAATAAAAAGTTAATGTCTCGGATTTTGTGTAGTGAGTATAAAATTGTATAAAATTTAAAAGTTAGTGTCTCGTTTTTTGTGTTGTGAATAAAAAGATAA
>JAVXUM010000023.1:30104248-30118733 GCA_035590655.1 Pouteria glomerata
TTTATCAGTTTTTTGTTGTATCTTATTAAAATAATTTATTTTATTTAAAATGAAAATTCATTTTTAGTAAATAATATTATTACAATTATTTATCTTATTAAAATTAATTATTGTTAAGACAATAATTTATGATTAAATGAGTTATGTTATTAAATTAGAATTATTTTTAATACTTAATAATTATATATTAAAATATTTTATTTTATTGAAATATTCTATTAAATTAATATTATTTTTGATAAATAAAATTTATTATTAAATTATGTTCTTTATCAATATAATTTATTAAAATTAATTAGTAGTAAAATAAATACTAATTTATTATTAAAAAATTATATTTTATCAAATTTATTTACTAAAATTAAATAAAGTTTGCTTTTCTTTGTAAGGGTCGTATGAGTATTTACTCATTTTTTTGTTCCATTCTATCCTACTAAACATATATTATTTTAAACATAAGCTCATTTTTCATATATACCAAATATGATTATTTTTACTCTTACACTCGATCTATTCCCACCATGGGCGGAGGTATGTGTAGGCCTGGGTAGGTTGTAGTCATGTAAAATATTAGTCTAAAATTTTTTTTAGTACTAGTAGTTTATAACATCTAACTTTAATTATTTATAATTCAGTTTAATATTTAACTATATCTAGTTTAATACTTAGCACATAGACCAAGGTGAGAAAAATTTTTGACATAATTTAAAACCTAATTATAACCCAGTTTAATACTAAACTCATAACTCATGATTCCTTCCATTTATCTCACATCACACTTATCTCATTATTAATTTTACTTCTAACCAAATGTAACTTAAGATCTAACAAATCAACCGATTGTTTTAGGGCAATTCATTAGAACTTCTGGTTTCGTTAGGGGAAATTGAGAGTTCGACTTTAATGCCTAATAAATCTTTGAGGTTCTCACATAAGGCGTAAGTCTTTGACTTAACCGATTAGCGTGATTTGTGGGGTATTGCACGAGCCTCTGATTTATCTATTAACTACGTGATTGTTAAGAGTTATAATAAATCGGTAGAGTTTCGGGGTTTGCGAGGTATTGCATGAGTCTCCGATTTATTTATCGATTACGCGGTTCGATAAGAGTTATAATAAATCGACGGAGTTCCATATAAAAAAAAAAAAAAAATCTAACAAATGAGATAATGGTTATTAATAATGATCTGAGTATTGATTATTATCGGTACGGTTAAAAAACTATGAAAAGAGGGAGCATTAAGGATACAAAACAAATTGGGAAGGATATTTAAAATTTTTATTAAAAATATTTAATTTAAAAAATTTAACACCTGATTGCAACCGCCCCGTTGACCGCCGAAGGATTGTGGTGTTTGACTCGTCACCCATTTAGTTTGGTTGTAAGCACAGCTATTGTCAAAGACTTGGGCAGGATTCATAAATAGTTAAGATTACATGAACTATTTATTGGAATGTTTGATTGATTAAAGAATATATTAGATGTAATCAAAGAAATAAAAAAAATTAATAAAATATAATAAATTTTAATTAATTTTTACCACTCGAATAACTCTATGGTCATGACGCAGCTTATCCAATGGAAGCTTCCGAAGCTGCAACGGTAGCTGGGCCGTCGTAAATGATTCGGCGCAAAGACGGGATATTTCCGTCAAAAGAATCCAGCCGTTTGCTCTGACTACGGTTTCAGGATGTCAAATTTTGATTAAAAAAAATTAAAAAGTAATTAAATTTTAAATTATTTAAATTTGTTTTTTGAAAAATATAAAAAAATTGATTACGATTGAAAAATTTTGATAAAAAAGTTGGTGAAATTTTGTAAAAATTTGAGAAAAATAATAAAAATTAATAATAGTTGGAGAAAGTTAAAAATTTTTTGTGTAAAAAAAGTTAATTAAAATTAAAATTTTTTGAAAAAAGTTATAAAATTTTTCCTAAGTTTAACGCTCTAAATGCACTCTAAACAAATCAAAGTTTACACTATAGATAAAAAATAAAATAATTCTTAACATTTGAAACTAATGTTTTATTTTAAAATATTTATTATAATTAAATATTTTGTAATCTGAATATCAATATTAAATAAAAATTAGTATGGTAAAAAAACTATTAAGTTACATTTGAACGAGTAAAAAAAAAAAAAATAAGTATAGATATTCTATCCTCTTATCTAATTATATTTTTAAATGGTTGAATAACATGCTAGTTCCATTATTTATTTTCGCAGTGAGAGAATAATTTATTCTTCCTGAAAATTGTAGAATATTTATAAAAATATTCTTTGTAAAGTGTAATATCTATCATTGTATTAAATAATTTTAAGTATTAAATGAAATATCTTGCCAATTCTTATTACTTTTATTTAAAATTAAAATTAATTTTCAATAAATAATATAATATTACAATTATTTATTTTGTTAAAATTGATTACTATTTGTTTATGTTCAGTTTCCGCTCTTGCAAATATTAAAAATTCTATGTTTAGTATAAAATTAAAACAAGATAAATATAAATATAACTTTTGTAAATTTTTTCTTCCTTTAATTGTGATTGATATCTTTTGCAAAAACCTAAATGAGTTAAAAGATCTAAATTTTTACTTTTTACCACGTTTCAATCTAATCTAATCTTAAAAATTAAAATTTGCTTTATAATAAATATTAAATCATAAACTTACTTAATTTACATGTTTTTTTTTTATTTTAAATTGTTTGTTAATTTTAATATACATTTTAATTTTGTAATTTTTTAATTTTTGACTCATTTTGAAAGTCTATATTGACTTAGAAATACTACTAATCTTAATTATATTAAAATAATTTTTGACTGATATTATAAAAATAATTTAAGATAAAAATATTATTTTTATTAAGTGTATGTTGTATTTTATAATATTTTATAGTGCCCATAAACTATACAGATAAAAGCAAAAAAAATGTATTTGTGATCATATATTGATTAAATTTATAAAAACAACTTAAATTAAAATGTTATCTTTAATTGTACGTTATATTTTATAAAAATATATGGTCATCTTGATAAATTTAAATTTTAAATTAGAATTTAAAAAAACACTCTCAAGACTAATTTTATTCAAAATTTTGTAAAAGTAAAAAAGTAAAATTATGAATATAAAAAGTGCCACATAAGATTTAATAACAATTTTTGATTGATTTTATAAAAGTAATTGAATAAAAAATATTATTATTAATTATATGTGCTTTATAACATAAAAAGATAACTATTCCTAAATTTAATTAATATTTCAGTATATTTTTTGTATATCTTTGAATTTTAAAAATACTAAAAGTTATTGTTATGAGATGGTTAACTTAATTATTATTTAAGTATTTTATTTATATGTTTTCATTTAATTATTTTTATTTATAAATTTTAATTTAATTACTAATATATTTAAAATATATAAATTTTATGATTATATTAAATTTATAAAAAAGTGAATTCTTTTTTAAAATTCATAATTTCATTCCGAATAAAATTATAAGTAAATGGGTTACTTTTAAAATTTAAAAGTTCATTCACATTTATTAAAATTATATGTCACAGCTTTAGCCTTTTTATATAAAAAAAAGATTAATTTATATTTTTTTGCAATGTGAAAAATAAATATTTTGTTAATTAAAGAAAAAGAGAACAAAAGAATTAAAAAATACTTAAAAAACATAAAAAATTAAATAAATATTAAATAGGCATATCACGTAAAATTAAATTAAAAGAAAGAAGGAGATTAAAAAATATGTTTTCTTTTAAAGTGTATTTGGAGCCCCAACCAATCTAAAAAAATTTTAATTTTTTTAAACTCCAAAAGATTTCTTAACCTTTTCATAATGGAGCATTCTAACGAATTTTAACAAATTTTTTAAAGAAATTGTACTAATATTTATACTCAAAAATTCACAAAACTCAAATATTTTTAAAATTTTTTAATAATATTTTGTCACATATCATTTTATATAATTTTTAACAAATTTATATTAAATCAAATACAATCATTCAATTATTATTTTAAAATAATTTTTTATACTTACAAATTTCAAAAAATTTCATTTTTGATTTTTTTTTATTTTTATTAAGGCTCCAAATCAGCCTTAGTGTTGTGCTCCGATTGGGGTTTCAGATGTTTCAAACAAAAAGTCTAAAAAAAGAAAAAATTAAAAGTTATCAATTTTTTTTTTTAATTAAAGCTTACCACGCGTATTTTTACATTGCCCCAACATCGACTTCGATTTTTTTTAGAACTTTAAAATACTCGTTTTGACTTTTGACTTTTTATAAACCGAAGAGGGAAAAAAAAAAAAAATTCCCCAAAAATTCTCATCCGAACAATGAATTTTCAAAAGAATGAATATTTTGGGCTCGTTCCAAGAAGCATTGCAAATAGGCATGTGAAAACTTTAGACGAGTAGAAAAGAAGGAAAATGATTTGGCAATTTTCAAATCAAGAGGCCATTTGATGCTAGGCATTCTTGGTTTGCTTTTATTCCTCCGCAAGAAACAGATCTCCCAGGGCCTTCTCGTGATTTCCGATTTGAAAGATTTCTCAGATAATTATATTTCTTCTATTTGCGATTAGTGCCTACGCTTCTTCAATGGAGGTTTCTGGTTCTCAGACTCAATCGTTCGGTCAAACAGAGATTAATTGGGACAAGTACGTTTTCTCTTGCATTAAGTATGCATGTATGACTGTCGGTTTTGTTTCTTTTTCTTTTCACCCATATCTATCTTAACCACGTCGTTGAATAAATCCATTATTATTGTGATTATTTTTCGGCAATCTATGAGGGATTTCTCCCTTTTCACATATTTAATGTTTATCATCTTTTTGTTTAATATTCTCGTTCATAATTATCTGGGTTTCTTTTTTTTAATGATAATTATTCGAAAAAAGAAATGAATACAGAGGTGCAATAAGGGCGGAGCCAAATGGAGGGGGCAGGTGACCCCCTTGATTTATCCAGAATGCTTTGGTATTTTAGCTTTATTAAAAAAAATAAATTAATTTAAAATTAGAGTAGCCTTATTAAAAAATTATGGTTAATTTAAATTTTTTTAACATAAAAGCAGTCAAAAGTATTTTTTGTATAATTAAGTGCGTTTTTTACTCAACTATTGAATAGTTTTGTGTATAACATCATTAAATATAACGTATAGCATCATAATTATATAAATATATTTTTGGTAATAATAGAGGACATCTTTGTAAATCTCATGTGCTGTTAAAAAGGCCAATTGAACAATTAAATTGTGAAAAGTATATTTATCGGTCTAATGTGTAACTATAATTTTCTCTCCCCCTGAAAGCCACATCGCTTCCCTCTAACCTCGATGCTTGGTGCCTCCTAGGTAGAGTCCTGGATCCGCCCATCAGTGATCCAATTTTGTCCTTGAGCTCAAATCGGATGTTAGTTTTGGTTACAATATATTTTGAAGGGAGTTTTGCTTGTGTTTCAAATAATGTTTGTCTAGAGACTATTTTATCTACCTTGCAGGCACGCCCATCTTTCTGAGAGGAAAAAGGAAGAAAAAAGGGGGTAATGTCATGACATTATATTATAGCAAAGTTCAGCTAGCTCACACAATCATACTTGGCAGGGTCCTGCTGAGTAAAATTGTTCCATTGTGTTGTGCATTTCATGAGGAAAAAAAACCCATTGCCATGACTGAAATGCTTGCAACCTGTCATAGAAGTTCGACCAACAAGTGATCATATCCCTTCATTTTTAGATTTTGAGTATAAAAAAGGTGCATTTTAGGTTTGACCGTTAGGGAGTTATTTATGGTGTTGACAAAATTTAATCGAAAATATTTTCTGCTGTAATCATTTGGAATCTGATTTCCTAGAATAGGGAATTACTTGAATGGCAGCTTCACTCATATTTGCCTTGTGGCCTACTTGTAGAGCACTTGATATAATGGTTATGGAAGATGGTAACATGTTTATGCATTCTTTGGTTTGGTGTTATCCTCAGTTAATGGTCATTATTAGCTTATTATTCAAAATACTGTAACAGAAAAATGCCAGGTGCATATAAAATAGTAGCCTAGTAGGAGGTAGATACTATGAGAATTGAAGGTTGGTCTCCAATGCTCTTATTATACTTGTAAAACTTTTAAGCCATGATGGAATATAGATGAAATTTCCAGCAGAAATAAAATAAATTATTGACAGAGTTTGTGAGGTAATGCATGGACGAAAGATGAATCTGATGTCATTGATTTGAAAATTGGGTGAATTTAGACTCCTGACAGGGAATGATTCTGTTTTCTTTTCGGCAAAGCTGAAGTGCAAGTATTTCAGTGAGCTTATGGGGCTTTGTAGTAGGACTACTTTATCTATAGAAACATTTGTGCATATTTTATATCTAATTAACAAATGGGTGAACCTGTGATGTAGAACCACTTGGGAAAAAAATTGGCGCACCAACGGTAGAGTTAGAAGTAGCAATAATGAGGGTGAGAAGAAGAAGCCTACACAGAGAGAGAGACAGAGATGTCAGGAAAAATATTCAATTCTCAATTATGCCAAAATACTAAAAAATGGATTAACCAGTTCTATACAGTTAGAGGGTCCTAAGAAGCATGGATATGAGTATAGATACGGATACGACAATTTTAAAAAATAAAGTTACGTACGCGATAAGAATATGGTCGAAAAATATAAATTTTGTATATTTTTATTAGTTATATATATGAATATAATATTTACAACAAAACTAATTTAATATATAATTCAATATACAAAATATAAAAAAATATAATTTATAAAATTTTATAATTTTAGGAGTTTCGATTACTTATATTTAGATTTGTCTTAATAATATATTTGAAGAAAAATTTAAAAAAATAATAGGACATGCCACATGTATCCTCGAGTATCCGAAGGATATGTATGTCCAATAGTATCGGAAATGGATACGACACCCATTTTGAAGTGTCCATGCTTCCTATGATAGACCAAATCAAATGGGCAATCCACTGAGGAAACAAATTCAAAAGTTAAGAGAAAAACCTAGATAAATCAGAATTCCTAAAACAAAAACTCTCAGTTATTGCATCCTTTACGGTTCCTCTATGGATCTAGCCTAAGCAAGTAGCACTGTCATCTGTTTGATTTTCTTCTTTGGTGAAATACAGATTTTGACTGGAGGATGAGGGAATATAGTTAAATGGCAGGGCTGAGGGTATCATTCCCTTTTGAAAGAAAAGAAAGCTTAAACTATTACTCAATAGATAATCCAAATAATAGAATAGATGAATAACGAAGAACCATTGTAAATAAATTTGGGAATATGGTTCCTTCATTTTTTGGTTCAAAATGGTCTCTCAAAATTGTAAGCAAGATTAGTTTAGTGGGGCAATTTCTTACAAATATAACGTGCATGTTAGAATTTAACGTTGAGAGCTAGGATGGATAGAATTGGGAGGAAATTCCTTCAAGCGAAAATTTGATACCTTACCATCTATGTGCACAGGGATAGTGGTCAAACTTGAATTGTGGATTGTCAATGATATTTATGGGTCGTCCACATGGGGGCCGTCCAACGGTAAGGTCTACTAATTGAAGTAGAGATTATTGGTTGAAATGCTCTCGACATTGCCTAGTTCTTGGTTGTGGTGGGGTGGGCCAGGAGTTGTAGGAGATTAGTTCCATCATAGGTGGGTTACCCCTAGTGTGTGTGTGTTGTATATAGAAGGATGTTTATGCGTTTCTCCATTTATATACTTGTTTCTTGTTTGGTTGTGTCATTTGTACTCGTACATTTTTGTGGGATGTTGTTTTGAAGGTTTTTTGGTCACGAGGAAGATTTAAAAGTAATTTATTCATTATTGAGGTCATGTATAGGGGATTTTATATTTTGAAATTTATTGTTTAGGTTATTTTTAGTAATAATTGGGATTTTATTTAATTTTCGTAATTTAGGAACGTTTGTTAGGATTTAAAGGTTGGGTTATCTTGGATTGATTAGTTGTTGTCAACAACTGGAGATTGGGAAATTGGTGGGTGAGGTGCTAGTTGTTGTTGAGGTTTCTTTGTTGATCAATGATGGGTTCCTGTGTTGACGTCATTGGTTGCGTTGGACGATTGTGCATACCAGTGGTAGTGGTGGCTATGTAAGAGCTGGTGTTGCATGACAAATGAGTGAGTTTGGAGAGTTTTGGCGATGATGGCTAAGTGTGCCTTGGCCGGTAGTGATGGGGAGGATCATTGGTTGTCAAGGCTGGTGATCCTGACCAAATGAAGCAATGAACAATAACAAATTTAGGTTTATCTGGTTTTGGCTTTGCTTTTAGGATTCAGTTCTGATACTAATTGGCGCAGGACAGTATGTGTAGAGATAGGAAATGGGTGAAGATGGGGGAAAAGGGGGATTGATGAAGAAGAGAATTAGGGGATAATGGAAGAAGCCCAAGAAGGGAGGCAGAAAATTTAATACTCAATTTCAATTTATCCCAAAGCTGATTAATCCAATACAATTGTAGTCTTTATATAGATAAACCCTAATCAACATTCCTAAATTAATTACCAAAAAAAAAAACATTCCTAAATTACATAACTGCTAATAAAATCTTAATAATATAAGATCTCCGCTAATACTAAAAATAACTTATCTAATAAATCCTAAGATATAGAAATCTCCATATATGATTCCCATCACAAATTGTAGAATGTAACTTGAAATGTAGATTGGCTTCTCCTAAGCTTATGGGATTGTCTTTTCTTTTTTTAAGTGTCTCTTGAAGGCATCCTTCTGGCTCATTATTGATGAGGAAACGATGCCAGGTGGTTATACTTTAGAGTTCTAGTAATGCCAGGTGCACGCTTCTGATGCCTTTGAGGCTGTTATACCCTTAGATGCTAGAGAATTCTTCTATATCTTTCCTCCAAGCATGTTGAAATTGTAGAAATTTTAATGCGTATAGTTTTTGAGAAGTCAGCTATCATTGGAATATAAATATATGTTTGGATGAGTATCACCATTAGAAATTATAGGATTGACATTCTTGGAACAAGTTATTTTTAGAAAAATTTAGCGGTCAATGAGAAACTTGTCATTAAGCTGAAACATAAACTGCTGTACCTTTTTTTCTGTTTTTTTTTTTCCCTTTATTGCTTGATTACACCAATTTGTCATTCAAATGGCTTTCCAACCCTTATGGATTTCAATATATAAGTTTATTAATGTCTTAAAGCCTATCCTGCAGGCTTGATAAAACTAAGTTTTATGTCGTGGGAGCTGGAATATTTACTGGACTTACAGTTGCATTATATCCTGTTTCTCTAGTAAAGACCAGGCTGCAAGTCGCTTCCAAGGTTACAGTAGAGAGGAATGCATTCTCTGTTATCAGAGGCATATTGAGAACCGATGGTATCCCTGGGTTATACAGAGGTTTTGGCACAGTCATCACTGGTGCAATTCCTACGAGGATTTTATTCCTTACTGCTTTAGAGACCACAAAAGAGGCTGCTTTCAGGTTGGTTGAGCCATTCAAATTATCAGAACCTACCGAGGCAGCCATTGCAAATGGAATTGCTGGCATGGCAGCATCAGTTTGTTCTCAGACGCTGTTCGTTCCCATTGATGTGGTATGTAATCCATGTTCTCATTCTAGATTTTGTTTTTTCTTTGAGTTGGGAGAGGGGGCTGAAGAGGCCCAAAACTTTCATTTTGATATTCGACCTGGATTTTCACTGCAAAATTGCACTTCTTTTCCTGTCTTTCTCTTTCTAGTAAGATTTCAATATCATCTTTCGTTAATCTTTAAACCCTATGTTCGTCAATGTTTTTTACGTGGTCTATTGGCACTATAGAATTGGAGTACAGAGCTCTGTTTTAGCAAATTTCATTACCATGAAGTAATTTACACTTGTTTCCCAGTTAAGATGTGGTTCTTGTTGACCTAACAACAGGTTATCTCCATTTTTTTTATCAGGGTAGCCAAAGATTGATGGTGCAAGGATACTCAGGCCATGCAACCTATAATGGGGGACTGGATGTTGTGCAGAAGGTTTTGAAGTCGGATGGCATTCGGGGACTATATAGGGGATTTGGCCTATCAGTCATTACTTATTCTCCATCTAGTGCTGTATGGTGGGCAAGTTATGGTTCAAGCCAACGCGTAATCTGGAGGTGCTGCATGCTTGATCAATTTGATTTGATTTTCTTTATGAAATAATTTGACTTATAACTCTCTCTCAATTAGTTATCGGGTTTGTATTATGAAACTCTCATCCATTTAGTGATTTTTCCTTGTTAGTTCTTAACCCATGTGGATATTGCTACGATCTTCCTATATGAGTTTCTTTGTGAAGCTATAATTTAAATTTTATTTTTGTGTTATTATTTTTATAAACCTGATTATGTCCATCTCAACTAGTAATGTAAAGATTTATCACTTTCCCCCTGATTTTGGCTCTAGTAAGTGTAGGAGATACTTGAGGGATCAAAACAAATAAGTTGTTGATGTGGTTTTCAAGGATTACATCTTCATTAGGAACGGAATACAAATCTAAGTGCATAATCTACTTTTCTTCGACCATTTTGGTTTTTAATTCATATGTTATATAGTTTTGATCTCTTAACTGGGATGTTGCTGTTTGATTTTGTTTCTGGCAGGCTTTTGGGTTATGGTACTGAGCATGAATCTGCTCCTAGCCACTGGACAATTGCTTGTGTTCAAGCTTCAGGAGGGATATTTGCTGGTGCCACAGCATCTTTTATCGCAACTCCATTGGACACTATTAAGACTCGCTTACAGGTACATCTAATTGGCATCAATTTTCTGTATTCTCTTGTTAATTCTGATACTTTAACTTGAGTAGTGAAATTATGTATCTGATCAATGTAAATTTTCATTCTTGCTTTTGACTGATGTGATTGAACTTACTATTTAATGGTAGTAGAGCTATTTCCATGCACAGGTCACCACATGAACATGCTTCCGCTTAAATTCCTTGTTAATGTAGTGTTGAGTAGTTTCTTCACCTTGAAATAACTTTTAAGCTTTTCAAGTTGGTAGATAGGTTCTTATTGCCACCAAAATGAACTTAAGGTTCATTGCAGGATGCTACTGCAGTTGTGTGTAATTAATTGGAGGCTGGGAGGGGCTCTAAAGTTTCTCTCCTATCACACATCATTTTATTGCGTACCATGATAATGAAAAGGTATTACTGCATGCCTATGGTTTGCTTGCAACAGGCCTCTGACTCTTAACTCCCGTGCATGAACAATAAAAGAGCAATGTGAGTCCGTGTTAAGAGTATTAATGTGTCATAAACTTGAGGGGCTGGTATATTTCCAACAAATTTTGCAGACATTGACATCTCATAATTTGGAAGTAGAAGAACTGGCAAATGTATGAGGGTTACAAATAATTTAACAGCTTGCTGCGCCTAAGTTACTATGTTCCAACAAGTAGCATCATTTGTTTCTTTGGTTAAACTAGTGTTTTTTGCAATATAGGTCATGGGACATGAAGACAGACGTTCTGTAAGACAAGTTGTTAGAGGATTGGTTATCGATGATGGCTGGAAAGGTTTATACAGAGGACTCGGTCCAAGGTTTTTCAGCATGTCAGCATGGGGAACCTCAATGATACTTGCCTATGAATATTTGAGTAGGGACTTCTCTTTCACGACGTTTTTACACATTTTCACATTATTATTGTTGTTATCATGCAGAATGTTGAGATTACTAATAATAGCAACATTATTATTGTTCTTATTATGCATAATGGTGAGATTACTAACTTGTTTGTGGGTTTCACATTATTATTGTTGTTATTATTCAGATCCATGGTGTTTGGACCCATCATCATGTCTTATCAACTCTTGGAGTTATTGCTATTTGTGCCTTCAGACCATACCTTCTGGCTGACCCCTATTTTTATATGTCCTCTTCTCTTTATCATTCCATTCCCGTGGATTGTTGCTCATTTGCATGTCCAACATAGTCAGAAAATGTGTTAATGTAATAATTAATTCTAGAGATTTTGATCTCAGCTTCTGTTTATGTGCACTATCCTGGAGTAGTGTGAAAGATAAACGGCTCCTGATCTGCACATAGTGATGGATGTAAATCCTTTAGGTGGTCGCTTATTGAGGTAAAATCTCAATTTTGTGGCAGTTTAGTGCCACAAAAACAACATCAATCCTACCATAGTTTTGCTTGGGTTGACTAATTGCATGTGTAAAATTGCCTACAAAAAATGTTTTATTCGTGGCATTTTCCTAAATTAACATTCATGTTTTTCTCATTTTAGTATCATGCATGGTGATGAGTGCATTTTCACTCAAAATTCACTTTTAACATATATTCATGGAATTCCATTCACATTGAGGAGTACACTTTATTTTATAAGAGCTTAATATTAACAGATTTATTTGTGGCTTCAAGTATTACGCAAATCATGATCAAATGATTAAATAATTGATACCATGAGGACTTTTTTATTTTTATTTTAAGATATAAATGTCACTTTTACCTATTTTATACATCAAATAAGCACACATGCATGTGGTATCTTTGTGTGTTCAAACAGAAGCAATAGCCTCGCACAACATGAGTTATGGGCTAGGGTGACTAAAGTGATATTTCCATTAAAGTGATATTGTCCTTGTAACTTATGGAACAATTCCTTACCTTTTACATGATTTTAGTTTTTAATCCTCAAGCTGTAGACTTGTACACAAGATGGCCTTAGAGCAGCGGTGAGACTATTTCATTATGATCTGTGGCCATGGGTTCGAATATTAGAATAGGCACTTTGCTTGTAGAGAAAAGACTGCGTATATTTGACTCTTCTCAAATTCCGCAAAAGTGGGAACCTTGTATAGCGAGTTCCCTTAATGTTGTAGACTTGTATCAAGTGTTTATTTATTAATCTTGGCACTTGAGTTTTCTCGGGCCACAGTTTGCACATATTCTGCTCTATGTTCATGATGTCATGACCCTTGTTGACATTTGTGGTCCAAGTATTTAAATTTACTGTCAAACTATCAAAAAGCATGTGTCCTCATGTTTTTATTGTTTGGTTACTATTAGCTAATATATCTTATTGATAAAGCCATTTTTCTCTGCTTATGATGAAGGTCAATACAAATTGTTTTTAACCGGTTATTTTTACTTTTCTTACAGAACGTTTGTGTGTGAGAGATGAATAGCTTTATCTGGCAGTAACAACTGAGAATTTGGTTTGCAGCTAATAATAGGGGTTTCATACATTAGACAGAGATAGCTTTGCTGGATATTTAGGGGAATGCTTGCAGCAGTGTCCAAAGAGAGTATCAGCAAATTTCCAACTTTTATAATTGACTAGGAAGCCACTCTTATGGCTATTTAACTTGGAAGATTACTTCCCGATTTCCAGGAAGGGCCCCATAAGATAAATGTATAATTCTTTTCAGCTCAATTCTCATTACACACTAGAGCTAGTATTGAATTGATTTGAAGCTTTAGTGAATTTATCTCACAATAAAATGTAATTTTGTTTTATTTTTAGTGATATTGATTGATGCAGTGTCCAATTGTCCATCTGAACAGAGCTTTGCAATTGGCCCAAAAAAAATTAAAGTCCAGAATCATATTTTCGAAGTGTGAGTTTTCTTCTAGTTCTTTTAGGCTGTGTTAGGAGACAGAATTTATCAAAAGAAAATAAAAGTAATAGGAATTCAAAATCAATTGCATCTCATATTTAAATTGTAATTGAGAATAAAAAGAAAGGAACATATAATTTGAGAAATTAAAAATAATTAAATTAAAAAATACTTAATTGATGAATTTTTTTATTTTGTTATATTTTTAAATCTATTAAAATAAGAACATATGTGTTTGAAATTTGAAATTTCCTTCTATTTCTGTCAATTTTGTTTTTCTATTTTTCCCTTATTTTTTTTCTCGCACCAAATACTCACTCCAAACACAGAATTAGAGAGTAATGTAATTGTGATATTCAAAGAAAAATGGAACAGACAAAAGAGAGTTGGCACAAGAACAGCCAACCAAGCACAAGAATTTGAGATGCCCATCAACCTCGCTCTAATAAAATAACATAATTGAGCGTTAAGAATAAAAGCAACTATCAGCACCAACAAGAATGTCTGGGAGAAGCGATAAGATTGACCATTGGCACGGAAGAAAAGCATGCGAAATTGGTGTCATTCCTGGTGTTAAATTTGTTTACTAAATTGGTTTACTTTCTGATGGTTACCGAGCAATGCTGCAGGGAGAGGATTTTGCGACTATGCTGTTGCAGGAGGGGCAGTGTCATTCCTGATGTTAAATTTGTTTACTAAATTGGTTTACTTTCTGATGGTTACCGAGCAATGCTGCAGGGAGAGGGTTTTGCTGTTGCAGGAGGGGCATGACGAGTACACCGAAATACACCAAAAGTCACTAATTTTTTTTTTTAAATTTTTTCCAATTAAATTTTGTCACTTGTCATTTTTATACCATTTTTTTTTTTG
>JAVXUM010000023.1:30118833-30135030 GCA_035590655.1 Pouteria glomerata
CCCCCCCCCCCCCCCCCCCCCCCCCCCCCCCCCCCCCCCCCCCCCCCCCCCCCCCCCCCCCCACCAGCCAAACACCACCTAAGCAGGTAAAGATAGAGGGGAGCTGTAAAAGTAATTTCGTACTTTCACTTAAGGAAAAAGTGGAGAGGCAAAACTTGGAGCGCAGATACTGCCACCCTTGTTTTATTTGGGTACATAAGCATTTACGTCCATTTATACATAACTATCTCAAGGGTCATTTATAATTCTCTGCTTTAATGGTCTATATTTGCTATAGAAGGGCAGTTCATATCTACATGAAACTGAATCTAAAACCCAAACTCAGTGACCGCACCTGCGTCTGCATGTTTTCGCCGCACAATTCATCACTTTGTACATTCAGTTGTAGTCACTGTACAAGAATTTCGCTCTAGAAGGCCCTAGTCCCTATTATACAGTTTGTTCTAATCTGAGCCATAGACACAGCCAGTCAACAGGAAGCAAACACCAACCAAACACCTTCAAACTACCTCAGCCTGCAATATTTTGTTGTCCTGCAAAAAAATATGGTAGTGAAATTATGTGAGGATTGACAACACGATGAGACAAACACCAATCAGTAGCATCGAAATGAATACATTTTGTATTTAACAACCCCCAAATATGGTAAAGTAATCAAACTGCTGACCTCCTGTAATAATCCAAAGAGAGGAAACTAAAAATATAATCTTCTGTTAATTTTGCTGCAACGAGGCAATCCAAAAGAATGCCTAGTAGGAAGGAAACCGTTATCATATCTGTTCCAGCAGATTAAATTGGTTTCCACCATAGAAGGAAACCAGCTAGTGATGTGAGGGCATTTACAGGCAGCAGAAACATGTTTTAGTTCAAGCTGCAAAGCGGGTCCCTGTAGTTCATTTTTGCACTTTGAGAGATTAGGCATCTGGGAATTCAATGGTCACAGTGCCTCAGTCCTTGTGCAATGTAGTTACTCCTATCCAAACTCTTTAACAAAAGATCCAAACCTTAATATCAAAAAATGATAAAAAGACCAAAGAAAAGTCTACAGATCATTATTCTCAAGCAACAGCATATTAAGCTTATAAGACAGTTTGTGATTAAAAAAAAAAAAAAGCATTATCTGCCTAAATTGAAGACTCGTAGCCCATTTATTTCTCTACAAATTATCCAAACGTCATTAAGATCAACCAAAATTCAGTGTCACCACAGCTTATTAATTTTATTAGTATATATAAATTTTATTTAAAAAAAAAAAAAGGAAATTAAAAAAAAAATCTGGGAGTTTTATCCTGGCCCGACCCGGAAAGGAGGCGGGTGAACCGGGGCCGATTGACCGGTGGCCGGGACAGGGCGGGTCATGGCCAATCCGGCCCATTTCCATCTCTTAGGGCAATAGTCGGCTATCGGGTGCGTTGAAGAGAATCGCCGCCGCCGCCGCCGCCGTCGCAAAGGAAGGAAAAAACCATAGCATTCCAGTATAGTCAAAGGATTCCATCACCGGTACCTAAAACGAAATCAGGTTTCCGGTCGAAACCAAAAACATTCAAAGGCGCCAAGCGACGAATACCATTAGGAAATACGCAAAAGCCGTCGTCCCAGACCCATTAAGCGCTGCACTTATCATTCTTCCAACTGTCATTATTAAGATGTAAGTGAAATGAATCTAGGGATTATCGTAAGAGCGTACCATATTTTGCAGACAGACTTGAATCGGATTAGGGATTTCAGCGGCAATATCGATAGGATTTCAATCACCACATCCTCGGTAAGTGCCATTGGTTAGCCTGAAGAAGAAGAAGAAGAAGAAGCTACTCGAATTCTTTTATTTCGAACCCTAGAAAGCAGCGAATAATGTGCGCAACGTATAAACCCTATCAACGAATCAGCTGCTAACCTGTTTGAATAGATGCAACCCTCTGACGTGGAAACAAACCCAAATTCAATTGTTTAGTAAGGAAAAAAAAAAAAGGAAAAGATTTTCTCTGTGTATATAATATTTTACGTTTATGTAATTATAATATTTTATTTTCCTTCCAAAATGTCACAAATCAAATTCCGTTTTAATTTTCTCTTTTAATACTAGTAACTTGAAGTATTCAATGTATTAAAATATATTTTTTAGATAAAATATCTTATTATTTATTTGATCAACTAGGTAATCATTCACTATTTGAATATTATAATTTAATAACAAAAATAATGTTGTTATTAAAATGGGTGCATTAGAAATTATATAAATTTATATAAATTTAAAAAGTTAATGTCTCATATTATATATAGTTAGTAAAAATTTAAAATTTTATAATTCTATTATTTATATTTATAAAAATTTAAAAAATTTATATTTTCTTATAACACTAAACAATGTCAATATAATTGTTCTTGATTTTTTTTTATTGTATGAGAAGTTTAAAAAGTATTTAAAATTTTAGATTTAATTAATTACTAATAATTAATTTTAAATATTTTACATATTTAGAAAAAGTTAAAAAAAAAAACATAAATCTGTATGAACACTTATCATTATTCAATAGTATAAAGCAATATAACAGAACAAAACAGAACTGATGGTAAATTTCACAAAATACAAATATCCAACCATTTATGTGTCATCTCTTAATTTCGCCCTTCTCAATATTATTCTCACGTATTTGTATAAATTCTCCAATTGATGCAAAGTCTCGAATGAACTAATATATTGACGCGAAAAAAGAAAAAAAAATTGTGGAAAATGAGGAAAAATAGAAAGAAACTAACCCTCTACTTGGTTAGCTTGGAAGAGGGGGAAATTTAAAAATTTTTCCTCCTCTTGTTTGGTTTATAAATTAGGGGAAGAAAAAAAAATAGATTTTCTTCTGTTTTACTTAACTTTTCTTTCCTAACCGAAAGAAAATCTTCACGATTTTTCTTAATTTATCTTATTTTTCATTTCCCTTCCCCCCAAACTAAAAAAGGCCGAGTTTTATTTTCTTTATCATTTTCTCTTCCCATCCAAAACTCAAAGACCAAACATGATAGCTAGAAGAGAAAAACGTTTCCATACCATCTTTACTATCAGTCTTTGGCACCACCCTCCACATCAGCTTTCTATACCCCAGTTTCTGAAATTCATTCAAGTACAGATTCATTTCATCTTTCCCACAGAAGAACGATCCACCCAAAGCAGCCCCATGGGACGGAGCACGCGATCCCAATCGAACAGCACAAATTACAGGAGCTCAAACCCAATCCACCCATCAAGGAACAGAGTAGAATGAACTATATCTAGTGTGTTGTCAAAGAAAGGCAGCCTGGATCCAATTGAGAGGTACAGAGGAAGGAGACCTCTCAGCGCGATTACCTCATTGAATGGTGCCCCCATGTTCAGAGTAATCGAAGCAATGGTTACGTTTTTCTCCCTCATAATGGCAGCAAATGTGCCTGTTGTTGGACTGAAATCCAGACCAATTCGGATCTCCCCTGGCTTTAGTCTCAAAACTTCATCGATTGTGAACTCTGCCGAAGCGGACTCGTTGGTTGGAACCTCCCATCCTCGTTTCGAAAGGTTGAAGCAATCAGCACACTTGTGGAAGCCTCTTCTGTCATTTGAGACAAGGCAGGAGTAGTCTTTGCATTTGTAATGGTTCCATAGGATGTTACTATTGCCAGGTTGAGTCCAGAGAGAGGAGTTAAGAGGAAGTGGTTTAGTGTGGTGTTGAGGTGTTCTTGAGAAGCATCTTCTTCTTGGTAGAGGCTCACATCCACCAACTATAAGCTTGTGAGCTAAGTCTCAGTCATCTGGGCAGAGACCATTGATTTTGTAGGTTATGGACCGGTCTATGCTCGAGGCCATACCTTCACAACCTAGTCCGATCGATGGATTCACTGCATCTTGCCCGAGAAAATTCCTCTTCCCACTAATCCTGTTCGATTTGGGTGAAGTGTAATTGTGCAGCTCAGCAGAATTGGAAGGCTTCCTGTGCATTGATTCTTCTTCATTTTCGCTTTCCTCTGGGTCGCTGAAATCTTCCTTTGTACAGCTCATTTGATTAATACTAGGAGGAGGATTGCTGTAGAAACCTGATAGACCGTCTGCTAGCTTGTCCAAGGATAAGGCAATACTAAGAACTTGATCTGAGAATTTTGAGATTGTTTTTGTTTCTGGAATTTCTTCAGTATGTAGCTGTTCTAACAGGACTTCTACCTGGGTCTGCAAGTGAGAGATCTGGGAATGAAGGGAATATGGTAAAACCACTTGGGCTTGTGAGGTAATATTTGGAGCAGAGTTGAATGCAAACGGAGGATAAGAGACTCTGGAATTTAGTATTAGGATTGTGAGGGGGGTGATGAAGACGAGTGCATAACATTGTAGCAAGAAAACTCCCCCCGAAGCATTTTGGTAACTTGGAGTTGATTTGCTTCTGCATTTCTAAGATGGGTTCCTTCCTTTTTTCTGTTTCCTTTCTCAGGCTGAGATAAAAAATTCTCATTTGGAATTTGATATATTTTCATAAGCTGTTGACTTGGGAACTTAGTTCCGTTTACTCATTTTACTTTAATTCGCGTTTGATCATCCCAATGTTCTGAATATCATTGTTTACAATTTCTTTTGCCTTGAAGACATTGAAAACTTAAATTGGAAGCATCTTCATCTTTGGAGTTTTAAACCAATGTTTTTAATAAGTCTTGCAATACGTTGAAATCTTCATGGATCTGCCAAGGAATAAATTATTTAAATGTCCGTGATGGCATATGATTGGAAAATGCCAATTCTGACGCCTACTGCCATGCTAAGGTATCTAAAATTCCATTTAGTGGAAAATTTCGTCATACATCATATTTTTCATGTTTGCATTCTCCTGAGAATACATTTTCCCTCAACAGTCCTGTTAGATTAGACTCCAAGAGAACTGTCACAAAAATTGGTTCCCCTGTTTCAAGTTAATATATATATATATATATATAGACAACAAGTAGCAGGGTATATATCTGCCCCCCAAAATGAGAAGATTCAAGTATGAAAGATAATCTGCATAAAAAAATAGCTTAAGTAAACAAAGAAACCTAAAAATACAGTGAAGATTTCCCATCTGCAATTCAACATGATCAAATTAAGCAATACAAATTCACGGACGTCAGTTAGTGGGCTTCTTCAAAATTCTCAGTAAAAACATCAGCTTCCTTAAAGAAAATTCCATCCGTCGTGTCTAATAGTTGAAACTGAGAACTGTTCTACAGACCACAAGGGGCCAAAAAAATAAAAAATAATTAGAAAAAGGCATATTGATTACATTCATTCAGAAAACTTAGCTTCATTTTGCCAAGGCAGGAAGGAAGAAAAAAAAAAAAACGAACTACTTTCCATATAAGTATATGATATATGGGGACAACTGCTAAGATAAACAGCAAGAATATCATATCTTAAGCACATAAATAACAGTTGTTTGCTGGAGACCCACAAAGCAAAAGCAGTTGGGTTGGATACTGCTTTTCGTCTCCTCTCTCTCAGTTAAGAATCTGGCATTCCTCTTCACCATTATCATCATCCACATCATCTCTACTAAACTCCGCATATTCCTCAAGTGACTCAGCTGTGAATAATTCCCCAGCCTTAGTTTCATTGTTGGTTGGGCTTTTCACTGAAGTTGAACTATTAGATTTTCCTTTGTTCATCTGTTGAACAAACATAGAAGTGCATGAACTTATGATATACATTTAGGTAGTATGTATTAGTATTATGCTAAACTTGAGTAGGAAAGGAATACGACTCATTAATGGTATATTGCCATTCTTAATTAAAAAATATCAACCATCCAAAAACAGTAGCTTCGTTTTTTTTCCCCTTCTTTATTTTATTTTATTTTGATGTGTGAGAAATCTAATATAACAATGCATAAGTTTAGAAGCAAACAATTGGGTAGAGTAAATGCAACAAAATACAGTACTATAAGAAGCGCAGCCTTAGAGCAGATATTGCAATTACAACATTGAAGCTTGTGTCCAAGACTTGGTAAATGCCTCATAAAACTGGTATAAAAATAAAAGGCTCCAAGTTCAACAAAAAGAGAACTAGGAAGTTTGGCTGGGGTCTCCCTTACCAATTAACTCTCAAGCTCAACGCCCTTTTGGATTTTAGCTATGTATTTGGTTAGATTCCCTTGTGTTGTAATGACTGCTATCCTAAATTCGTTAATTTGGTGAATGATCCTTTTTCTATTTTCAAAATGGAATGATAATGCCTGTAGCTATTTTGGCCATGTAATTAAACTTCTGAGGTATTACTCTTAAAAAATGTTCTCCACCATACAAAATTTCTTGCACTTTTTTTCCGTAGGATCATTTTTCCCTTTAATCGTTGGCAATGAAGCACTAATATAACTCGACTCCAAATTGGTGGGATCTTTGACACAGGACCCCTAAATGTTTTAGCCATGGACTATTATCTTCCCCTCAGTTGGCTAGAAGTAGCATGTCATGAATTCATCACATCCCATTCCACTTTTTGCCATTCAACTTTCTTCCTCATTTCACCTTATTGTAATTTTAAATGCATGTTTACCATAGCACAGAACTGGCTATCCATGACAAATCCGTCTAATTTTGAACACCCAACTTATCTAATAGAATCAAAGTACAATAAAGGTCCAAGCAGAGCATAAAGTGGCCAATTCAATGCTTAAAATTGATGCAAAGTTCATATACCAGTTGCCAAACTGTTAAATAGTTATTGAAACAACAAACGGGATGAAGGGAAAGAAGTTGTAAAAGCAGTTCATAACAGTATCATGTCCAACAATCCATTTACTGGATTGAGAAAAGGGAATGGTTACATGGGACTCGTTAGGTAGGATATTCATGCATCAAACATTTCCAAATCTAGGAAAGAGTTACGACCACCCCCAACATCTTACAGAAGATTTATTTTACCTTTGAGTTCCCAATACATCTTTATGGGGTTGTTTGGAACTCTATAAAACTCTGAAAAATTCTCAAAAACTCTAAAATTCTCTATTACTTTTTACACATTCACACCTATTATAATTCTAGAAAAAATTACATAACTCGAGTTCGATTAATCAAATAATTGTAATTTTTTTTTTTCAATGTGACCACCGTTATCCAAGTTACCGAACAAGACCCATTGTCAATATTTTTTGAAGAAATTTGAAAACAGTTCTGACGGATTTCAAAATCGTTCCAACGGATTTTTCACTGTTCATGCCTGAAAAACGTGATTTGCCACCAACACCTAAATATCACTCAAACCACATTTTTCATTGTTTTTCGTTACTCCAAACACCCCCTAAATAATCAAAGCAAACCAAGAAAAACAGAAAATTGTCCAATCAAAAACCCATCTTCATAGCAACAGACAAGCAAGGATTTTGGAGTCTCACAGCTCGTAGTATAGTCCTCCTATCCCTCTCTCGAGCATTCTTGATGGCCTGCAACAAGAAGCAAGCCGCATTGGTTTCCACTAGGGGAAAACATATTAATGATTACAAATACAGGCAATACAAAAAACAGTCAAACTCTACCTCCTCAAGTGTCTTCTGCCCAGCCTCTACTTCCGAGAGGTCGCTGAAAGAAAGTAATGTATAATGCATTTATGTAACTAGAAATAAGCATCATATACATTGAAAAATATCTTCAGATTCAACGCGAGAGAAGGAAAACAAATACGAAACCTTCCGATAATACGACCAACACGACAACAACACTTGGCACATACATTTTGCTCCTTGGCACAAGCTACAAAATTCATCAAACTGATGAGCCAAAATATTAAATCTTGAGATGGAACAGTAAACAAATAAAACTAACCAGTGCAAAGATTGTGGTATGCCTGACGAACAGCCCGTTTTGAACAGCGTTGGCTGCAAAAAAATCAAAATTTCAAAACTTAATCCTACGAATTGCCACTATTCAAGATATCAAATGTACGATCCAAAATCAAGTCACAATTAAATTTATATATATGTGTATATATATATCTATGGAGAGTACCATTTAGCGGGCTCGGTGAGGGGCTTGTATTTTCCGTACTTGCGTTTCCATTCGATCTGCTCTTTGCAGCGGGGGCACACTCCCGTTACCTCCGACAACGGCCTGAACCTCCCTCCTACTTCCTGTTGTTACCACACACAAAAGAGACAGACACATAAGCAAACGACGATCAGTTCTTGCTCGCCCAAAGTTTTAGAAAGAAAAGAAAAAAAAAAAAAAAAGAAAAACAGAGTAACAACAGTACAGTTTCGTTGATCTTGATTCCGGCGTTGGGTTTCCACGCGTATTTGTTTTGGTGCTTTGGTGGGCCTCTCCTGCTGCTCATCTTCTCCGCCACCGCTCGATACCCTGCCCTTCGCAGCCGCCAAACCACCGCCACCTTCGAATGACCTACCTGACGTAAAAGTTGAGTTGAAAAGACTATTACAGCCCTACACGTTTGAGGTATAGCGATGGCAATGGGAAGAGTAATACAAAAGTTGAGTTGAAAAGACTACTAAGCCCTTCCGTTTTTTTTTTGGACTGATACAAGCCCAACACCCGACTGAAGCAAAATGGGTAGCCCAATAATAAAATTCTTAAAGCCGTCTCATTCAAATGTAAATAAAGTGCGAGCAGTTTCTTCTTCCTCCTAATTCTTTTTTTGTTTTTTTTTTTAATACACTGTTAAGCTGTAAAATAAGTTATACAACTGGGACGCTGCTTATGTTTGATTTATTAAAACCTAGTTACACAATCAAGTCAACTTTTGGATGTAATTTATAACTTATTTAATTTTTAAAGTTGACTTGACAATTTAAATATACTTAATTTAATCAAATTATTATAGTTATGTTTAATTAAAACTCTATTTGAAGCCATATTGAATAATTAACTAACCAAACTTGATTAAATTTTGACACTTCATAAGATTTCAAGCCAAATTTGTATATTTTGTTGCTCGGTTTGACTTCTTCGTTAAAAATTAATCAAGTTATTAAGTTCCTAACTTTTATTTACTGGTAGATCTCGAAAAATGATGTATCATTAATTTTTTTAATGGATTATATTATTAGAAATTTTTACAAAAACATAAAAGTAAAATAAAGTGACATACTCACGTTATTTTCGTCTTATTTTTTGATAAAATATTTTAAAAAATATATTTTTATTTTTATTAATTAATTTGTCATATTATGCTAAACTATCAAGGTATATATATATCTACCATATCTTCTTTTGAAGTGTTACTTGTATAAGTAAATAAAAATTATACTGTCACTATCAAAATCAATTTTATTTTTAATACAGGTAGAAGAATAAGTAATCAAATCTAAAACTAATTTGCCACATGTAAAAAATAAAAAGAAAAGAAAAAAGAAAATTAACTTGTTAAAAAATATACACACATCAAAAGGGTCTATCAATGTAATTTGTCACTGTTGTGACGAATATTAACTTATCTTAATACAACTTGTTAGATATTTTATTAGAATTAGTAATTTATTATTCATGAGTGTAATTTTTTTTTGTAGATTTCTCGCATCAAAGTGTATTCGTCTAATATTCTTTTCTAATGACTTAATTGATAAAATAGTCATCTCAGTATTTTTTTTATAACTATCTAGTATTTTTTCTATAAATTTCTCGCAAAGTGATTTTTTTTTTTTTATCAAATTTTTTAAATTTCTTCTGAGTTATAATACATAATTCATTTTATTTTCAAATTCTAATGCCTACGTATGAGCATAAGCGACTCCCCCTCATTTCTCTTGGAATCTAGTTTTGTTAAGAGTAATGCGACCAAAACTTTGTTTATTTATAAGTATTCCAGTCACATATTAATTATACAAATGGACATTGATGATATTGTGCTTGAATGCACTTCTAATGAATTTATTTTTAAATTTGGTGAACATATAAAATATAATTTTGAGATGAGTATGATGAGTGAGTTAAGTTAAATTTTTTTTTTTTTTTAGTCTTCAAGTTAAACAACCAATGAATAAAATTTTTATTTCTCAATTTAAATTTATAAAAAATTTTATAAAAAAAAATTAAAATTCATACTGCTAAGCGTGCCAAAACTGGTATTAACTAAAGATGACTCTGGAAAGAATATTAATCAAATCTTCTTCAAAATATGAACGAGGGTTTTTTATATTTTATTGCTAATAGATCATATATTGCTTTTTAGTATAGTTGTATGTACATTTTTAATCCAAATTAATTAAAAAATCACATTTGCATGCTATGAAAAAAAATCATTAAATTTTTAGGTCCAATATATGCATATTTTCAATCTAAACCTAAAAATCTTAAAGAATCATAGTTGCATGATATTTCAAAGGATCATCAAATTTTGAGGTCCAGCCTTGATCAAATCCCCTAAAATAGTTCTGCAAAACGGGGCATTTTAATTGTGAAATGCTGGCTATTGCGACCTATTTCTATTTGATTGATTTGAAGCAATTGTTGATGCCGTGTGAGCACAGCAATCACTAAACCCTAAAACCCAAGAAAGGTAAAAATAGATAAATAAAGTACACAGATTTTCACAATATTGTTTTGTTTTTGAAAGGTAGATTTTCACAATATTGTTGATTGTTCACAAAGCAAGCAATACCAGTATGCAGAGACAGGGACAGACTCAAGGGACGAGTGGCAATCACGACTCTAAGTTTTAAAATTTTTTTAATATTTTTATAAATTTTAATTTTTTTTATATGATATCATTTTGACATATTTTAAATTTTAAAATTTTTTTGATATTTTCAGAAATTTTAATTTTTTTTATAATTAATGTTTGACTCCTAAAATCTATAAAATTTTATTTTATTTTCTACTTGATATAAAATTTTTTACATTAACCCCTTATTCAAAATATTAATTTGATCACTGTGCAAAGAGAGATTTAAGGAGTGTTTAATTTATTAGAGTTAATCAAAATTTACTAATTTTTATCAAAGTTATATATTTTTTCAATCAAATTTTGTTTCATATTAATTTTATATAATAATTATTATATATATATATCTATATATTTTTTTAGCCATTCAAACAGTGATTGGCAAACTCAAATTTAGTCCAGCCTAATCATTCGTGAGGGAGATAATTCAAACATACGTGCATTAATTAATGCAGTGGATAATCATGTTTATGCGCGTGCATTAATTATGTTTATATCAACTTTATTAATTGCAAGGGAAAAAACAAAAAGAATGATCAAATATTGATGTTCTCTGTCATTATGAAGATGAGTATTCTAACTAAACATTATAATTGATGCATATACATACAAATATATATATATATATATATATGCATTCTTAGTTTTTTAATTGCTAATCGACAAAGAACCACGGAAAGGTAAACCAACTTAAGCAAACCCTATCTAACCGGTTCGATCAAGTGGAGGTCAATAGGAGCTCGCAAAGTGGTAACCTACTCCCCTGAAGGAGAGTTGAATTCGGGACCTCAAGAGGCCCAATCACTTAGGCGCACCAGACCTACCACCCGACCATCCCGAAGGGGTTAAATCAACCTTACTTAATTATACCTTTAGCTGCATATGTGCGCGCGTGTGTACATATATGAACATACCAGTGCTCCAATACTACTTGCAAATGAGTAAATATTATAAGAGTCCATCACTTCTCATACATAATTCCTCACCTCATCGGGCTTTGGCTTCCATGATTTCTGAGAACACGGCACCTGAAGACATTCGATCATCCGAACTACTGGTAAAACTCGTTCCGCTTTTGCTCGTGGTCGTCACCTCAAAGCCATCGCCGTATTCCACCGTGTTTGTAGCTTCTCCATCCTTAAATTCCTCGACAACCACGTCATCTTTGGGTAATCCCTCCTCCGTACTCTCCTGCTGTAGCTGCAGCGCAAACTCCAATCCCCACACCACGTCGTTCATTGAGGGCCGCTTGATTCCTTCATCATCCAAACAATTCACAGCAATCTCTCCAAATTTCTTCAAACACTCCGGTGCGATCTCACCCTTCAGATGCGGATCAATGATCCGATGAAGATTCCCGTTTTGATAACACAACTGGGCCCACGCCACCAAGCTGACTTGGTCTTTCCTCAGCGTCTTGTCCAGTGGGGGCCTACCACACAGAACTTCGAACAACACCACTCCATAAGAGTAAACGTCGGACTTTTCAGTCAACCGCTGAAGTCGAAAATATTCTGGATCCAAATACCCGAGACTACCCTTCACGGCCGTGCTGACGTGTGCATTGGACATGTTACTGGGGTTCATCTTTGACAACCCGAAATCGGAGACCTTGGCCACCCAATTATCATCCAATAAAATGTTGGTTGTCTTCACGTCACGGTGAATTATCATGCTTTTTGCACCTGCATGGAGGTAGTGCAGCCCTTTGGCAGCCCCAATGCAGATCTGGAGACGCTGCTTCCATGAAAGTGGAGGATTATCAGTGTTGTACAGATGACCACTGAGGGTCCCCCGGGACATGAAATCGTAGACCAGGATCATCTCGCCGCCGTCGTTGCAGTACCCGATTAGAGAAACCAGGTGGAGGTGGCGCAGCTGAGAAAGCATTTCGATCTCGTTCATGAACTCGTGGGCCCCCTGCCGTGAACCCAATTTTGACCGTTTGATCGCCACTGGGGTGGTCCCACCGTGTATGTAACCTTTGTACACGTCGCCGAAGCCTCCGCGGCCAATGATGAAAACTTCGTCAAAGTTGTTGACGGCCGATCTGATCTCGACGAGAGAAAATTTGCGACATACATCCGACGGCAGCAATGATGTGTCAGAACCTTCGTACTTGAGAGTACTGTTATGTCGCCTGAAAATCAACAAACTAATAACCAAGAATGCGACTAGACCTGAGAGGACGCCGCCACATATGGCTACGACTGGCACAGTTGGTTTAGTATTTGGCTTTTTCTGTTGTGGCGCGGTGGGCAGCGGTGGGGGTGGGTCAGGATTTGGTCCGTCAAGATTTCCAGATGCGTTGCTTAATTTGAAAACCTCTAGGCCATTGAGGATTGCATCAGAGTGTCTAGTTCTTGACTCTAAACTCGGGTGCAGTGCTACAGACAGGTTTTGTTTCTTCCCTGGATGATTTCCTATGAAAACTGCATAGTCTCTGTAAATTGGAACGCCAGGTCCACCACTCCAGGTGATAACATCGGCATACCCTTCAGCTGTCTGGTTCGCTATGAATATAAGGAACTGCCTATCGGAAGGCTTGGTTACTTCAGGCTCAAACTCACAAAAATGCAACCTCAACATGTATGTAAAACCCGAGTCAACGGGCAAATTCCAGGTGAGATTGTAGCCCTCGTTAAACGTTTTGTTATTTCCCATGGACCTAGCCGTCTTATATACTTCATCCGGAGCCGTGTAATTAGGTATCTGTTTGTAATCGAGACTGCCATAATACTCGTCCACAGGAAGCGCCCCTAGAAGGTTGTAGTAGTCATCATCGTTCGACCATTTCCGGTACATGCCGGTGTCCGTCATGGGTGAGATATCTCCGCCACCCACGTTCAAACGGTACACCGTTTCAATGGCTGTGTTGTTCTCGAGGTGGTAAGGGATTTGCCCGTTCCCTATCAAAGTAAACCCCTCTGGCTCGTCGGACCCGTAATATAGATCGTTTGGCATAGACACAATTTCAATTCCATTGATGATGGCATAGGCGTCGGATGGAGACGAAGATGGAGTAAAGGTTATGTTCACACTCGGTTCTTGATCATCTCCTAGGTTAATGCAGAATTCTCTCGCTATGATTTCCTCCTCAGGACTAGTACTGAGAGAAGCATTGAAGTTGGAGAGAAGAGTAAATTGATTGGCTTTGACAGAGAAGACAGCTTTAGAAGGGTCAACATAATCTTCTCCGTAGGAGGAAGGAAAGAAGTGCAAGCGAATGAATATTGGGCCTGATGAGTTGAATGAGAAGAAGTAGGTGAATTCAGACCTAGAGATGCGTGCGGTGAAGTAAGGAATCTTAGGTGTGGGTTGTCCTTGTGCAGTGAAGTAAGGGACTAATTTGTTGGGTGTTTTTTGATCTAACGGGGAAAGTGAGGAGCCAACATCGCCATCCCAGTTTCTGCCATCATCTGCCTGTGAGCGACCCGAGGTGCCGCAGTCAAGGGAAAGGTTGTAAGAAGGAGTATAACGAGGTAGAGAGTCGCAGCTGATTGGAATTATCGAGGACGAGAAGAAGAATAAGAATAAGATATACAGAGGAATAAGATTCAGTTGAGTCATGCCCGAAAATTTTGTGCGTCTGGTGTTGTGCATCGTTTAGCTGAGATTTGTGGAGGGAGGAAATGGACGCACTGAAGCAAGTCTTTAAGCAAAAATGAAACAAATTATACATATGTTGTTATATACCACTCTTAGTGATGGATATTTCTTGGGTTTGTGGCTCATGTTCACTCACGCGGGTTCGAGTGCAGTGAATTGGAATGGCTTGTAGACAATGATAGGTGCATGGGGAAAAAAAAAAAAAGACTAACTGTGTATATATGCTTGTGGCACCCTGGCTTCAAGGTGAAAAGAAATAAATAAGTGAAAAAAAAAAAACAAAAAAATTGTTTTCAGGGTGTCGGTGGTGTGTTTTTTTTTTATTTTTTTTATTTTTTTTAAGTGTGTGATTCTTGGATTTTATTATTAGTATAATATATGGGCTTATTTGGCAACCAAAAATATTGTGATTTTTCCAATTAAAGTTTTGAGATATTCTAAACAGAAAAAACTGTCAAAAAAAATAAAAGTTAAGAAATAATTCGAGAGTTCAATGAGGACTAGTCAGTCAAACAAAGCCACCGTGAACATCCAAGCAAAAGTTAAGTCGCTATTCATCACATTTAATTATTTTAGCTATCAAGGCACCAAACAAACAACAATTGAATCTGCCATTGTAGTGGCACATGGCATGGGCCCCAACCAAACTCGACGTCTTCCCATATAGCCCAATTAATTTTGGACACATTCATTAGTCATCCTGCAGATATGAACCGTCCACCATAGACTTTTCAATCAACTTAACGTTAAAATCACTCACTCGGAAAATCTCAGAAACACTACTGTCACCGTACATGAAACTCGCACCCCTTCTCGCACGGTACTGTTTATAGTGGGCCCCACACTGTTTATGTCTCTTTGGATCCAATCAACCTGACCTCGGGCTGATTTGGCCCCACAGGTGGATTTTAGGAGATATCTCAACGTCCCCTTAGGTCCAGGATCTCGAAAAAAATAGTTTCAGACCTCAATCTATCATCAGCAATACCACAACTGCTTCCGCTCATTCCACCACTCTCAGTCGTTGATGTCCCACTGCTCTTTGATCATGAAAACACCTCATCATAATAGTCATCATCATCATCAGTCGTCGTTGATTTTCTCACTGGAAATAGCGGAACCGACGGACTCAGCTGCTCAGCATCATCGTCCCAAACTCATGTCCACCGTTGATATTTCTCTCGGCAGCCTCTTGAAGCTGCAACGCGAATTCAAGGCTCCAAACCACATCGCTCATTGTCGGCCGTTCGATCCCAATATCACGCAAGCAGCTGTCGACTATCTCTCCGAGCTTCCTCAAGCACGCCGACGCAATTTGACCCGTTAGATTTGGGTCCACAATCTGATCAAAAGCCCCTTTTCGACAGCAATACCGGCCCCACGCAACCAAGCTCACTTGCTCCTTGGGTACTACCGTAATTATCGCTGGCCTCGCACACAAAGTTTCCAACAACACCACCCAAAAGAGTACACGTCAGACTTGTCTGCTAACTATTGTCGCCGGTAATACTCCGAATCAACGTACCCAAAACTGCCCTTCACAACGGTGCTGACGTGGGATCGGGTCAAGCCAATTCATGTCTGCGTTCTCCTGCGAACACATTTTCCCTCAACAATGCTTTTAGATTAGATTCCAAGAGAGCTATCACAAGAATTGGCTCCTTTGTTTTAAGTTTTAGAAAAAAAAAAAGAAAAAGAAAAAAGACAACGACTGGCAGGGTATGAATCTGCCCCCCAAAAACGAGAACATTCGGGTATGAAAGATAATCTGCATAAACAAATAACTTAAGTTAACAAAGAAACCTAAACATACAGTGAAAATTTCCCATGTTTAATTCAATATGACCATATTAAGCAAGTGGGCAGGCTTCTTCAAAATTTTCATTAAAAACATCAGCTTCCTTGAAAAAAATTCCATCCATCGTGTCTAATAG
>JAVXUM010000023.1:30135130-30148129 GCA_035590655.1 Pouteria glomerata
TTCAACAAGAATTCTAAATCCAATGATGTTCCTAAAGGATGAAGATTAATTGGGAAGAAATCAAAATAAGATTTATTTAAAGACCTAGAAGTTACCTAATTCAAGTCAAGAAAGATTTCTAATCAAAGTAAGACACAAACAGTTCACGCCGAAAAATTTTAGTGTACCACGCAGGTAGAGCGCGGGGAGAGCGCGGGTGCAAGCTCCAGGCGCAGGCAGTCCGCGGAGAGCGCGCGGGTGCGCCCATTGAGAATTTGAACTTCACAGAATTCTAGTGAACTGCGCAGGCTAGGCGCAGGATGGGCGAGGGTTCGACCTTCAGATTTTCTGAATAATTTAATTTCCTATTTTGCCATTCTAGGGCAATTTTCTTATAACTCTATATATATGTGACTTGTTCAGATTATAAGAACAAGAGAACATAATATGGAGAGAGAGAGAAAGAGAGTCTTTTTGATTATTGAGCTTGCAAGTTTTTTCTCTTGTTTTAGTTCTTCACTATACTTGAGTCTTTCTGTGTGAAGTAGAAAGCCCTACTTGTAGGGTTTGTCGAGTGAGTCGAGCAAGATTACGAAAGGATTCGTACGAGTGATTCGCAGAGAGTTTAAGTAGAATCTTGTAACCCGTTGATAGTAGGGATTTGTGTTAATAAGAGGTTTTTCTTCCTGTGAAAGGGTTTCCTCGTTATTTTCTTGGCGTGATTATTTTTTATTTTGTGTGATTACTTGGTTTGGAGAATTTTTCAAAGTTAATAGTTAGTAGCTGAACTACCACCTTTTACTTCCCAAACAGAGTCTAAGATTTATAAAAATTGTTGGAAAACAACTTCCCTCTCTTCCACTCTACCGGTTCTTCACTTTACTACTAGTGTTACTCTCTAGTTTTTGAAAATGAAAGGCAATTATATATATATATATTTCATTTCCTAATTTTGCAATTATGGTGGTCCTTCGTTATGGCATATGCCATGAAAGGGATGTCAAATTGAAGAAAAATTCTGTATATTGTACTCGTATACTACCTTTGGTCTCTATGAGACAACTAGTCTTCAATTTATGTTACCACGTTCCAAATAAGAAATAAAGCTCAATTATATGCATGCATGGATCCAGCTGTAAATATATATATTTATATATTTATTCAAATGAAACCAAACCGAACTACCTTCAAGCATCCCTGCATGGCTTGTATATGCCCTATTAGATCTTAACCTCCGATCGAGATAATTATCTTTTATCAAACAAATTGCTTGTTCCAATGTCCTCTATTATCAATGATCATGAATGCTCGTGGGAGCTATAAGAAGCAATTGGACAATGGACGGTGCAAGTTTGGTGCTTAATTGCCCTCACATATCAAAATTAATACTAAATTCACTTAATTTTGATTGAGAATATTTATACTTTTCTAACATTTTTTTTTGCAATAATTTTAATTTACTGAATAAAAAAAATAAGTAATGTGAGAAATTAAATTAATATGAAAGAGGGAGCGTAAATATTATCAGTCTTAATTATATTTTTTAAAATATATATAAATATGATCTATATATCTTGTATGTGACCGTTTAGTTATAATTTCAAAAATTCTTTAATCTATATATTATCATTTTATCGTGAAACTCCAATTGAGTCAATAGGCAATTCTTCAATTGAAATTTCTACATCTAAGCTATTATAATAAGAGACTATTAAAGGTTTGTGGTAAAACTTAAAAAATTATGAAATCACAATTTTGAAGAATTTTTTTTTTTCCTTGACGCCCTTCAATAACCAATTACTTCAACTCTTGCAATTATCAAACTTCCAATAACTAATTACTTGCCTAATTCATTAATTTGATCAGTTAAAAATTTCAATCACTAATTTTACTTTTTTTTCTCCTTATTTAAATATTAAAAAAAAATGAAGTAATTAATAAACTTATTACTTGTGCATTCACACTTAGTGTGTATTTATATTAATTTCTTATAAATGGCTAAACCATCAAGGTATCATATTTTAAGGTGTTACCCGTGTAAGAAAATAAAAATTATATTCACACAATCAAAATAAATTTTATTATAGTAAAAACAGACAAACAAAGTAACGAATGAAACTTTAAACTGATTTAATTGCCACAAATCAAAAATCTTTAACTTCGATTTTTGTAAAAAAAAAATATACATATATATATATATATATAAACACATCAAAAGGGTCACTGCAATCTGTCCAACACGTCAAAAGAATTACATTAATAATTTAATTACCGCATTTCAAAAGAACCTAACTTGTTGAATGTATTTATGTATGTGCGCATATCAAAAGAATTAATGCTACAGCCCAAAAAAGTTAACGAGACCTAAAGCTGATTACTTGTAAGGGGTAAAAAAAAAGAATGATCGAATATTGTTGTTCTTAATTATTATAAATATGAAGACTCTGACTATTTACATATATATATATATATATATATGCTTAGTTCTTAACTGCTGCACATGCAACTATATTCTAAATCAACCTTATTTAAATATATCTTTAACTGCATATGTTCCTGGATATATATATTTATATCAGTGCTCTAATACTACTTGCAAACGAGTTAAGACTCCAGTTCAAAAAAAAAAAAAAAAAAAGTAAAGACTCCATTACTTCTTAGAGGTAGCTCCATTACTGCACCTGATGACATTTCCGGTTGTGGTGCGGTGGGCACCGGTGGAGGTGGGCCAAGATTAGGTCCAGCGAGATTTTCAGATGCGTTGCTCAATTTGAAAACCTCTAGGCCGTTGAGGATTGCATCAGAGTATCTAGTCATTGACTCTAAACTCGAGTGCAGTGCTACAGACAGATTTTGTTTCTTCCCTTGATGATTTCCTATGATAACTGCATAATCTCTGCAAATTGGAACGCCACGTCCACCACTCCAGCGGATAACATCGGCTTCCTCCTCAACTGTCTGGTTCGCTATGAATATAAGGAACTGCCTATCAGAAGGCTTGGTTACGTCAAGCTCAAACTCACAAAAATGCAACCTCACCATGTATGTAAAACCCGAGTCAACGGGCAAATTTCAGGTGAGATTGTAGCGCTCGTTAAACGTTTTGTTATTTCCCATGGACCTAGCCGTCTTATATACTTCATCCGGAGCCGTGTATTTAGGTATCTTTGTGAAATTGAGGCTGACACCATCATCGTCCATGGGAAGCGCCTCTATAACGTTGTAGTAGCCATCGTCGTTTGACCATTTCCGGTACATGCCGGTGTCCGCCATGGGTGAGATATCCCGGCCACCCACGTTCAAACGGTACACCGTTTCAAGAGCTGGGTTGTTTTCGAGGTGGTAACGGATTTGCCCGTTCCTTATCAAAGTAAACCCCTCTGGCTTGTCGAACCGGTAATATAAATCGTTCGGCATAGACACGATTTCAATTCCATTGATGAAAGCATAGGCATCGGATATGGAGTGAAGGTTATGTTCACACTCGGTTCTTGATCATCTCCCAGGTTAATGCAGAATTCTCTCGCTCTGATTTCCTCTTCAGTACTGGTACTGAGAGAAGCGCTGAAATTGGAGAGGAGAGTAAATTGATTGCTTTTGACGGAGAAGACGGCTTTAGAAGGGTCGACGTAATCTTCTCCGTAGGAGGAAGGAAAGAAGTGCAAGCGAATGAATACTAGGCCTGATGAGTTGACTGAGAAGAAGTAGGTGAATGCAGTCCTAGAGATGCGTGCAGTGACACAAGGGATCTTAATTCTGGGCTGTCTGTGTGCAGTGAAGGCAGGGACTAAGGGGGAAAGTGAGGAGCCAACATTACCATCCCAGTTTCTGCCATCCATATTTTTCAAAATGTTATAAACTTGTTAGAAAGTTAAATTTTTATATACTATAATAAAATATTTCATTTTTGAAAAAAAATTACAAAAAGTTGTAATGTTTGTGTGTGTGCATGCTTGTATTAACTTTTTATGTGTTTAATAAAACATTGAACAAAAATTAAAACTTTGAAAGAATTAAAGAAAAAATTAAAAGATTGTCAAACGGATTTTATGCTTTAAGTGGTCATAATAAACCAAAAGGTCTAATTTAATTTGGTTAAATTTAATTTTAAAATAAAAATAAAAGTTAAAAAAATTAATTGAATCACAATTATTTTAAAATATAAAAAATTATTTCTTATTTAAATACAACCAAATCAAAACCGTTGATATGACCAATGATCATGCACTGCAGCCCCTATAATGGAACGGCCCTTGGAATCCATGAAAATAAGATCATCTTGGACTGCCAGTAAGATTAAGATTTTTAAAAATATTTAGAAAACAATCTTTTTCTCTACCAGCTCTTCACTTTAACCTTAGTTTGAGAAGGAGAAAAAATAGTTTTTTTATACTTAACGTTCAAATGTTTCATTAATTTGATATTTTTATTTTTTATAATTTAAAAGAAATTCAAAATATAATGGGATAAGCTTATCATTTCGAAAGAAAAAAAAATTAAATAATTGAATAATCATAAATTGAGAAATTATATAAGTTACCAAATAAAGCGTAAGTATAGTGCTGTTCACTTTAGAAAGTGATTGGAGAATACTATTATTACCCTCCACTTTTTGAAAAGGATAAAAAAGTGGAAGGCTCAACACTACCACATACATGTATATCATTTCTAAATTTTACAATTATGTTGGTCCTTCATTATGCGATATACCGTGAAAAAGATGTCAAATTGAAGAAAAATTACGTATATTATACTTGTATACTTCCTTTGGTCTCTATGAGACAACTATGCTTCAATTTACAATGCTACATTCAAAATAAGAAATAAAGCTTAATTATGTGATGAAGGAGAATTCTGAACTTATCTAAAATGACTTATAAGTCCCTGATGACGTTAAGGTTACCCCAGCTTGGGAGGAGATCGGTCAATTAAACTGATCGAGTTGAGACTTCGTTTGGTAACTCAACTATTCAGTTTTTTCTTTTTTTTTTTTTTTGCCTTTTTCTAAAATGACTAAGCATACCCCCTTACATTTTAAATTTCTTTTCAATTCTAAAGGGTAAAATTATCAAATAAACAAAAAGTTAAAAAACTAGCTACTAAAAAGTTAATTTTTTTTTTTTTTTTTCTCAAAGACAAAAAAAAAAACTAACTTTTTTACAGCTAGCTAACTTTCTTTCTAAATTAAGCCTTAGGCTTGGTTTGTGAAGGAAAAAAAATTAACTTTTTAGTAGCCACCTACAAAAAAAAAAAAAAAGCTAACTTTCTTCTAAACTAAGCTTGAGTTTCGAGTTTCTTGGCCCATGGTGACAAGTTAATCAATCACAACGCCAACCATGGGGACCCTTGCGACAAAAAGCCGATCGCAACCTTCATTGTTGAAGAGGGCTTATTTGACCCTTCTATTGCTACTGGCATCACGAAGGAGGAGTCTTTTCTTGAGGGGAAGAGTCAGGCGCTGTTTTTTTGAAGGTCTCGAGTCAGACCCAGAAGCCAGCCTTTTTCTAAACCTTTTGTACTTATCTTTGTTAAAGTTCATTGTGTCGCCGGATCAGGAAAAGTCAGCAGCGGCTACATTAGTGGCTATAATAGTGTAAGAAGAGAGAATTAACGACATATATAAAACCCGAAAACTAGAATAATTAAAAGACTTACCCTTCCCACATTCAAATTCGAGCACCTCTAAGGTTAGCTTGGAACCAAGCATATGCTCAGTCAGGCTTTCAGTGGCTACCAAAAGACTATAGTGGTTACCAAAAGACAATAATCACGGGCCTGAGTCAAAGTGGAGCCAAGCGAAATTGCCTCACTCAAACTGGGTTATCGGAGGAGGTTTCATCACTCTCCTCAACAAGGATCAACTTTCGACAGGGAGCCATGATATCAAAAATACCTAAGGATCACACTCTTAAGGAATAAAACTCAAAAATCAACAAAGTGGAAACGGACTTGAGAAAGACGGAATCAACTATAAATGTAGCATAAAATGAGAAGTAAAAGAAATGGCTTACCAAAAAAAAAAGAAAGAAGCAACTCAATAAGCTTTACAGCGTGACAATAGTGGATCGTTAAGCGGGTAGCTAAAGTAGGAAGACACAAAGCCATGAATGTAAATAAATAAAAGCGTATGTTTGAAATCAATAGATCAGATGGAACCACGTGACAAGTATTAGACACCTCGAGCCATTGCACAGCTGATGGAGTAATCCCAAATCAGCGCTGGGTGAGAATGAGAAGAGACTTGTCCTTTCGAGTGCCAGCGCCATGATAGGAGGTGGTTCCAGCTCATTAATGGCACACGTAACCTACTAATTGCTTGGCTACAAGATTTCCCTAGACCTGCTTCGTAGCCTGGGGAATTAAGGACAACTGATGAAAAAGATTTTCAAACTTACCTGAAATAATGTATAAGCCCCTGATGAAGTTAAGGTCGCCCCAACCTGGGAGGAGGTCGGCCAACCGAGCTGGTCAAGTCAAGCTCTGAGCTCCTTGGTCCATGGTGACAAGTTGGTCGGTCATTGCGTCGATCACGGGAGGTGATCGGGCAACGTTCTATCCGTGATTTGCTTCGAGAATATAAGAATAAGATTATTGTAAATCAAGGATGGAATCTCTCACGGCGATATAAATCCGATATTTTCTTATCCAATTAAAGAAATTATGCTAAATATTCACCTTAGCATGTACGCTAATCTTTTTTCCTGTCATTATTCCGCTAAAATTATTCCTCAACTTTGTTACTGACTTAATTATCAGAGGATCTTTCATGGACACCACACCAGTCTTTCATGTCCACCACACTGGTGTTATTAACTTACAAATTCTGGGTCAAAATTTGGATCAGGAAATGAAATTTTATCATCATCAATATGCATGGATCCATCTATTTGCAGTGCCATATTCCAAATTAATTGCTTGATCCAATGTCCCATATTATCAAAGGCCGTGAATTCTCGTGGGAGAAATAAGAGCAGCTGGACAATGGATGGTGCAAGTTTGGTGCCTAGGGGGCGTTTGAGGCCCAACTAAATTTGAAAAATTTTAAAAAACTTTTCAAACTCTATCATTACCGGTATAAAAAAAAATTTTATACATCATTTTGGACCCAACCATCATTACCGGTATAAAAAAAAATAATGTATAATAAATTTGATGTTTTTTAATTTCTTTTATATGAGCTTTATTTTTATTTTATTTAAAATTTTATTAGTTATCTCGGAGACAAAAGCTATTTGTAATCAACATAGGAAGATTTTATAAAAACTATTCTAATTAGGGTTAGATTCATGGTTAATTTTCTTTATAAATAGGAACCTTTGTAAATTCAAGTCAATAATTATTCATTCTTTATTTTAAGAAAACAAAACTTTAAACTTATGTTTAGAGTTTTCTCTTAATTCTTTTGATAAATTTCAAAATTTAACTTTGTTACTGAACAAGTCAATTGATTTTTATTTTGTGCTACTTTAGAAAATAAAAATTATATTCACAGTATCAAGATAAATTTTATTATAACAAAAAAAATAGACAAACAAGTAATGAATGAAACTTAAAACTCATGATTTAATTACCACATGTCAAATAACTTTAACTTTGACTTTTGTTAAAAAAAAAAAAAAAAAAGATATAAACCCAACAAAAGTCAAAAGAATTACATTAATAATTAATGAAAGTTTCTTTTGAGATGAGGTGATTAAATTAGCTTTAGTTTTCATTAATGAAACCTAAAACTGTGAACATCCAAGTAAAAGTTAACTCACTATTCATCAAATGCAATCCTTTTGGCTATCAAGGCACCAAACAAACAACAATTGAATCTGCCATTTTAGTGGCACATGGCATGGGCCCCAACTAAACTCGACGTCTTCCCATATAGCCCAATTAATTTTGGACACATTCATTAGTCATCCTGCAGATATGAACCGTCCATGATAGACTTTTCAGTACTTAACGTTAAAATTACTCACTCGGAAAAATCACAGAAACACTACTATCACTGTACATGAAACTTGCACCCCTACTCGCACGGTATTGTTTATAGTGGGCCCCACACTGTTTATGTCTTTTTGGACCCAGTCAACCTGACCTCGGGCAGATTTGCCCCTACAGGTGGATTTTAGGAGATATCTCAACCTGACCTCGGAAGAGATGTTACATACGGATCAGTCTGTAGTACCTTATGGTGTTGTCATTCCGGATAATAGAACGAAAGTTTTGTATATGATTGTTGACTGGTAATCGAATCAAGTCGATAGATCAAGTTTTGTGGAGATACTTAACTATGATCAGGGTGATTCGAGGACGAATGTGTTTGTCAGAGCGTCTCAGAGTTATCGTTTTTTTATTTTGGGATGCATCCATATTGATTTGCCGGCTGTAAACGAAGATAGAGACAGTGAAACGCGGATGAGGTTTAATCAGTTCATTCATACCGGACGTTCTGAACTTGTGTGCCGGTTTAGAGATTCATTGATCCAATACAGTAGTTATTTGAATATACACAGTAATGCGATATTGATGTGTCTTGTGTGGGAGTGTAAGAGCCCGAGTAAGTTGAAATGGCATGTAAATATGAGAATAAAATATTTTTATTGAAATAAAAATAATATTTATGTTTACAGGTACATTTTGAGCGTTTGGGCCTTTTGTTTTTGGGCCCTATCATGTTCCTGCATATCTAATATAGTTTGGGCCGTCGAATGGGCCGTGGTTTTGATAATATTTGATAACATGTCGGCGTCTCTATGGGCCTGTGCCTCAATGTCAGATTCAACTTGACTTATCTAGTCTTTGAGCTTGATTTCAAGACGTGGGCCTAACTCGCTTTTAGATGGTAAGACCCAATTGGATTTGGGCCTGTCATCAATTTCAAATGTACTGGATCTTGCATTCAATAAGTTGTATCTTGACGACTGAGAAGGCCCAATTGCTTCATATAGAATGTTGGTGGACTATGCTGTACAGGATGTTGTTCGAGACAGTGTCGCAGGTTTAAGAGTTGGTGTTGCGTGCCATACTTTGACATGGTCAGTGTTGAACGAGTCGGAATGTACTTGTATTGATGGAGGACGTATTATTATCTCTTCGTGAAAAGATCGTTCTTTAAAACTAAGGCATGCTTTCAATTTGCAATGCTCCACTCATTGACGTAGATTGGTTCCACTTATGCAGTATACGGCTTCCCATGGGCACTTCATGTACTTTGGTGCGTATGAGCTACCGTAGTATGTGATGGTTACGGGACAGAGAATGGGAAAAGCAAATGTAGCTTGTGTTTGGTTGTTTTCGTGCACTTTGTTGTCTCGTATTTCCATGTCGACCTGACCCTTTGTGGTTATTGGACATTGCGGGATGTACTTTATGATGCATTTGTCGATCTGTAGGCTTTTCGCAGAAAATAAACTATGAATTCTGGCTGAAAAAAACCTGGATCTTTTATTTTAATTACCGTTGGTTTCAGACTGACGGTTGCAGATATTATACTAGTATCCGCATTTGTCTCGTCTACGCATACAGCTTCCTGTATTATTCCTCTATCATCCATGGTAAGCACAGCGCCAAGATAATTAGTCAGAAAACATATTGCGGAGACCAACGGAGGTGATCGATGTCGGACTAGTATCATTAACTTGCAAATTCTGGGTCAAAATTTGGATTAGGACACGAAATTTTACCGTCATCAATATGCGTGGATGCATCTGTTTACAGTGCCATATTCCAAATTAATTGCTTGATCCAATGTCCCATATTATCAAAGGCCGTGAATTCTCGGGGGTGAAATAAGCAGTTGGACAATGAATGGTACAAGTTTGGTGCTTAGGGAGCGTTTGGAGCCTAATTAAATTTGAAAATTTTTAAAAAACTTTAAAAGTCTTAATTTTTTCAAACTTCAAAAAATTACAATTTTTTCAAAAATTCCATCAAAATTCGTTGGATCAAACTAATTGATAAATTTTTAAAAAAAAGTTATACTGACATTTGTATTAAAAAATTTCACAAAACTCTAAAATTTTTAAAATTCACTAATATTTTATCACGTGTCACTTTATATAATTTTTAATAACTTTATATCAAATCAAATACAATCATTCAATCATTAATTTAAAACAACTTTTTATATTCTAAATTTTCAAAAATTTCACTTTTGATTTTTTTTTGGGACTCCAAACGCCCCTTACTTGCCGCCACAAACCACAATTAATATTCTCAATAAACCTATTTAACTGTATTTTTCAAAAAAATTATCTATATGTATGTATATAATTTATACATCCCATACGTAACCATTTAATTATACTTCCAAAAATTATTTAAACTATATATTCCGTTAGCTTACAGTGAAACTCCAATTTAGTCAATAAACAATTCTTCAATTGAAATATATATATATCTAAACTATTACAATAAGAACCTATTTAGGGTAGGTGATGAAATTTTAAAAATTTTGAAATCACTTTTTGATGAAATTAATACTTTTCATTTTATCTTGACGCCATTCGACAACCAATTACTTCGACTTTTACAATTATTAAATTTCAATAATTAATTACTTGCCTAATTCAGTAATATTTTGACCATCTAAACTTTTCAATTACCCTCTAATTTCACTTTTTGCCCCTCTATTATTTAATTATTTAAAAAAAAAAAGAAATAATTACTATATTTTTTCCGTGCTTTCACACTTAGAAATGTGTATTATTACTTTGTTAGAAATGTATATTATTACTTTGTCACTACACACTTAGAAATGTATATTATTACTTTGTCATTACCGATGTAAGAAAATGATGTACGATAAATTTGATAATTTTTAGTTTCTTTTATATGAATTTTATTCTTATTTTATTTAAAATTTTATTAATTGTCTTTGAGACAAAAGTTATTTGTAACCCAAATAAAAAGATTTTAGAAAATCTATTCTAATTAGGATTAGGTTTATGGTTTGTTTTCCTTATAAATAGAACCTTTGTAAATTTAAGTCAATAATTATTCATTCTTTATTTAATAAAAACAAAACTTTAAACTTATGTCTAGAGTTTTCTCTCAATTTTTTTGGTAAATTTTAAAATTTAACTTCGTTACTGAATAAGTTAATTTATTTTTACTTTGCGCTACTTTAAAAAATAAAAATTATATTCATAGTATCAAGATAAATTTTATTGTAACAAAAAAATAGACAAACAAGTAATGAATGAAACTTAAAACTCATGATTTAATTATCACATGTCAAATAACTTTAACTTTGACTTTGTCAAAAAAGAAAAAAAAAAAAAAAAAGATATAAACACGTCAAAAGAGTCATTGCAATGTATCCAACACATGTCAAAAGAATTACATTAATAATTAATGAAAGTTTCTTTTGAGATGAGGTGCTTAAATTAGCTTTAGTTTTCATTAATGAAACCTAAAACTGATTTATGACAAATTAAAAGGATCAATGCAACCCATACACGATATCAAAAATCCAATTAAAGTTTTGAGATATTCTAAACAGAAAAAACTGTCAAAAAAAAAAAAAAAAGTTAAGAAATAATTCGAAAGGTCAATGAGGACTAGTCATAGTCAAACATAGCCACCGTGAACATCCAAGTAAAAGTTAAGTCACTATTCATCAAATGTAATCCTTTTGGCAATCAAGGCACCAAACAAACAACAATTGAATCTGCCATTTTAATGGCACATGGCATGGGCCCCAACCAAACTCGACGTCTTCCCATATAGCCCAATTAATTTTGGACACATTCATTAGTCATCCTGCAGATATGAACCGTCTGCCATAGACTTTTCAGTTAACTTAACGTTAAAATCACTCACTCGGAAAAATCTCAAAAACACTACTGTCAATGTACATGAAACTCGCACCCCTTTTCGCACGGTACTGTTTATAGTGGGCCCCACACTGTTTATGTCTCTTTGGACCCAGTCAACCTGACCTCGGGCTGATTTGGCCCCACAGGTGAATTTTAGGAGATACCTCAACGTCCCCTTGGGTCCAGGATCTCGGAAAAAATAGTTTACCTCAGTCTATCATCAGCAATACCACGACTGCTTCCGTTCTTTCCACCACTCTCAGCCGTTAATGTCCCATTGCTCTTTGATCCTGAAAAAACCTCATCATAATAGTCATCATCATCATCATCATCATCAGTCGTCGTTGATTTTCTCACTGGAAGTAGCGGAACCGACGGGCTCAGCTGCTCAGCATCATCGTCCCAAACTCGTGTCCACCGTTGATATTTCTCTCGGCAGACTCTTGAAGCTGCAACGCGAATTCAAGGCTCCAAACCACATCGCTCATTGTTGGCGGTTCGATCCCAACATCATGCAAGCAGCTGTCGACTATCTCTCCGAGCTTCCTTAAGCACGCCGGCGCAATCTGACCCGTTAGATTTGGGTCCACAATCTGCTCAAAGGTCCCTTTTCGACAGCAATACCAGCCTCACGTAGCCAAGCTCACTTGCTCCTTGGGTACTACCGTAATTATCGCTGGCCTCGTACACAAAGTTTCCAACAACACCACCCCAAAAGAGTACACGTCAGACTTGTCCGTTAACTGTTGTTGCCGATAATACTCCGGATCAACGTACCCGAAACTGCCCTTAACAACGGTGCTGACGTGGGATCGGGTCAAGCCAATTCATGTCTGCGTTCTCCTGCGAACACATTTTCCCTCAACAGTGCTTTTAGATTAGACTCCAAGAGAACTATCACAAGAATTGGCTCCTTTGTTTTAAGTTTTTTTTTTTTAAAAAAAAAAAAGAAAAAGAAAAAGAAAAAAGACAACGACTGGCAGGGTATGAATCAGACCCTCAAAATGAGAACATTCGGGTATGAAAGATAATCTGCATAAACTTAAGTTAACAAAGAAACCTAAAACTACAGTGAAAATTTCCCTTGTTTAATTCAATATGACCATATTAAGCAATACAAATTCACGGACGTGAGTGGGCAGGCTTCTTCAAAATTTTCATTAAAAACATCAGCTTCCTTGAAAAAAATTCCATCCATCGTGTCTAATAG
>JAVXUM010000023.1:30184329-30197879 GCA_035590655.1 Pouteria glomerata
TTTTTTATTTTTTAAAACTCCAAATGATGTATAAATACGACATGAGTGACTATCTATACTTCTTCTTACACTCTATTTTATTTTTTATTAAATAAAATTATATATTTATTTTTATTTTTACAATAAAATATATTATATAATTTTAATATCTTAAATATCTTCTATAAAAATAAAAACAATTATGTAATTTTATTTAATAAAAAAATAAAATGTAAAAATTCATCTATATAATGTAAATAAACTTATCCATTAAATAAATAAATAAAACTTTTAACATCTTATTACAGAGGGAGATGTGCCCTCAAATAATAGTATAATTTTTTTATAACATTCATTTGCAAAGATAAATAATTAAGGTGGTATTTGATTTGATTTTTTGTTTTCTATTTTCGCTTTCTATTTTATGTGTTTTATGTTTTAAAATTTTCAAAACATGAAAACAAAAAATTGTTATATTTTTCTTATTTTGAGTTAAAAATACTCAAAATAATTTTTTGCTATTTTTTATTTTATGTGTAAACTCATTTTCTATTTTCTGAAACAAAATTTGAAAACGCAAATGACCAGATGCGTTTTAAATTATTTTTCTTGTTTCCAAAATAAAAAAATGAACTTAAAATAGAAAATAAAAAAATAAAAACTAAAAATAAAAAATAGAAAAAAATGAACCAAATGAGGCCTAGAGTTTGGAAATAAAGGGGACCACTAATTATATACAAAAATTTTTAAACTAAAAGGAAGGGAATTACTATTATAATTCTATTGAATAAATATTATGTAAATGATTTACGGATATAATTTCAGAATAAATTACATTAATTCTTGAGGTTTGATAAAAATTCATAAATGTTTTTGTGGCTTTTAAAATTACACTTATTTCTCATAATTTTTAAATTATTTTTATAAATTTGTCGCGACGTTAAAGTACTGTTAAAAAAGCTTATGTATGGCAAACCAATTTAAAATGTTTCAAATAGAATCCTAATCATTTGATTATAAAAATTAAAGAACTCGCCACTCAAATTATACCAAGCAATCATATCAACAGAGCAACTCAAAGATGATTTAGACAAATTCAATTATTCTACGATTTTCAGTTCAGTTTCAATTGAAGATTTACGTGAATTACATAATCGGGTCCAATTTCATCATACATTATAAATATAAGATTTATAAAGTGTTTGAGTCGTGGCCATATAATTTGAAAAAGTTGAATTAATAATTTGATAGTCAAAATAATTTAAAAAAAAAATTCATATGTAAATTTTGATTATCAATTAGGCATAAATAGGCAACAATCAAGAAAAATGAGTCAAATTAGTTCATTTGTTGATTTTTTTTTCACTAATTTTTTGTTCGACATAATTGAAATGAAATCAATTTTTCTACCGGCACACTAATACCAAAGGAGAATTTGTAATATAATATAAAAATTAGGGATAATTAATGTAATTTCAAAAATAGTTTATACGTTTTTATCAAACCATAGGATAGCCAATGTAATTTACCCATATTTTTTAATAAGTTATCAAAATATTTGTAAGAAAAATAATTAAATTTTATAAATATCTCATGCATTTATGGAGTATCTTGTTAGTTAAATAATATATAAAAATGTTCATCATTTGAACCGGGGCTCGAATACTTTGAATTATGAGAAATAAAATAAAAATTTTAATAAAATTGAAAACCTCTTAAATTATGAGCTAGGATTATATACTTCTATTACTTTTTAAAAATATTTTTTTACTCTTAAACCATTAAAATTAAAATTGATATCAACTCCATAAACAATTTTTGAATTGATATTCTTATCTTTCTTATTAACAGAAAATAATTTTGTTTTCAACATAATAAAAAGAGTTGATATGTCAGATTTGTTTTCACTAGTTATCAAATCTAAAAAATTATAATTTAATATCGTCAAATATAATTATACGATAATGAAAATAAGTGATTGGTAATTATAAAATAGATTTAAAATGGTTTAGAATTTGATTGAAAACACGTTTGGTTATAGCTCTTTTTTTTCTTTTTCGTTTTATTAATCAAAACTCCAAATCTATGAAAACAAAAGAGATGAGGACTTAAAAAAAAAAAAAAGTTTCTTTCCGAAATTCTCAAACATTTATTTGCAGTTGAAGTGAAACGTATAGAATTATTAAGGAAGCATTTGGTTTAATTTTTTATTTTTTATTTTCTATTTTATTTGTTTTATATTCTCAAAATTCCAAAAGATGGAAACAAAAAAATGTTATGTTTCCTTATTTTGGTTAAAAATATTTAAAATAATTTTTTGTCATTTTTCATTTTATGTGTAAACTCAGTTTCTGTTTTTTAAAATAAAATTTGAAAACACAAATAACCAAATGCGCTTTAAACTGTTTTCCTTGTTTTCAAAAACTTAAAATGAAAAATAAGCTCAAAACGAAAAATAAAAAACAAAAACAAAAAATAAAAAAACAAACCAAATGAGGCCTAAATGTCCTTGCATTTTAAAATTCTGTTTAAAATTTTTCAAAGTGATCAGTGATTGAGTATTGAAATTATAAGAGCTCATCGGGAGAGAACTTTATCACAGCGGATAATACTTTTCAATAACTTGTATTTGGAAACAATTTTAGATTTTTAAACCAATACAGTTTTAGTCTTAAATTTGTTGGAATTAACTCCATTTATTTTTATCGAATCATAGTTATCATACAAGAAAAAATAATTTTAATTAAAAAAATTATCTAAAAGATCTTACTTTTCAGTTGTTTTTTGCATGTTATTTTTAAGTGTTGCCTAACCAAAATCTCCATTTAATTATTTTTTTTATGTTGTTAAAAAACAAAGGAAGAGAGAGTAATTTGCAAAAATAATAATAACATTAATAAACATTGGGAATGTTGGATGACTAAGAGGAGATACCACAACAATCCTCCAGCTACGTACGGTACAGCAATTAATTTCGACTGAAAAAGTTGGTCGGGTCCCTAATTCGTCCTTCTTGTCGTTTCGTTTCATTTGCAATCTGTAGAATTTGTATTGAGATGTTTGAGGCATTAAAACCCTAGATAGGATTTCAAATTTTCCGAGTTTTCTAATTGTATAATTTCCATAAAATTGAAAGGATTTTGCTTCCGGACTTAGCTCCATTTGCATTATTACCTCTTTTATTCAGTAAAATTGAATGGTTTTAATGAACTGCCATAGCTTGAAATTTTCCAACCTGCCTGATGAGTCCCAATTACAATTACCTTCGTGCTAATCGTTTTAGCTCTTACCAAACTTTTGCATTTGCATTGCCATCCAATCTGGAAAAATTATCAGCAACTTTCCCTGCATACTTACAATCGGGTTTTTGATAATACACTGTTTGCAGAATCCAATTAACCGACACTTTCACAGGCTTAATACACACCTTTTCTCAAATCATAAACATCCGAGAAAAAAAAATTAAATAAATAGCCCCTCAAAGATTACATTGGATGTGCTGGTTACTGCACCTCCATAAAAGAAAAAAAAAATTAAAAAAAAAAAAAGATAAAAAAAAAATTACCTCATCAACATGGGTATTAACATCGTTTATGTAATATATTTTAGATATCTCATCTCTCAAGAGAGATATCTGCGGACCAGTAGACGATAATACATGAATAGAATGTCCATTTACGGATTGATCAGGAATCTTGCTTGCTATTCAAACTGCATTCGTCTCTACCAGTTCTTGGATCATGTCAGAGAAACCCACAAGGGGAGGAAATTCAAAACATAAAGCAGCAAACAGAAGCTAGTTTGATGGGATCTTTGAGATCTCTACCAATAACTTGTGTAGGGCTTGAGGTTTTGAGAAAAAAGGGGAATGGTCGGCACCCTTTAGACGGAAAACCTTTTCTGGGGGGCTTTTGTTTATCATGCTCTCCTGTACTGTGATCGGTATTGCATTATCTTCCAGAGTTTCTATATAAAACCGCCTGACAGAGCCATACTTAGCTTCAGAAAGAGAGAGCTTCTCCAAAACTGGTGCAAAAGGGATTGGCCTCATTGAAACAGACGCAAGCGCAACATCCTGGACCGCAATAAAAATTGGATTTTAGACAACATAACAATCAAAGTGAATTTTACAATGGAGTGCTCAAAAATGTCAATGTGGACCATATTGATCAAGCAGAAAAACTGATGACAGTTTGAGCAAAGGGTTTCCCCCAATCTCCACAATGCAGCATTTGAACTCCTAAAAGTAGGAGCCAGTGCTTCTTGTGCCGCAGAAATAGGCGTCCTTCAATGCATAGCTTTTCCAATAAGTTGCTAATACAGCGGTCACAATTTCACATCACAATCATTGCAAATGTAGGGTCCAGAATAACCAATACAAGCACACCCACATGCATTTTACAAAGCATATGTTATTGTTCATGTGCCAAAATATCAGTACTTCAAATCAATTAAAGTCAGACGTATAAAGCAATAATTAGTCTCTCCTAATCTAATTAAAAACAAAAAAATGACCAGATATCAGGACTCCTGCAGCAAGGTGATAAATATAAAGGCTAAAACAAAAATATAAGCAAGGAAACACATACCTTGGCAGGACTCTGGCTGAAGAACAGGTCCCTTAATAATGACTTGTCAAGATCAATTGCAGTTGGAGGCTGTGTGTTCCCATTTGCATAGAGAAATATCTGAGCTTGTTGCATTAGATCGTTTGAATCTGCCTGCAAAAGTTGTTAGACGTTACCCCTTACAAATCAATCCAAACGTGTAAATGACCAACTCATTTAGCAAATCACTCCAAATATCTACAATCTGAATAAATATAAAAAAATAAAAAACTTTTCCCCGTAGATTATAAGAAAAATCAATTTTGCCACATTGTGAAGCTTTCACCATTAAGCTCAGCAGACATGCATCAGAATTTAAGCCTTTGGAACTCTGATCACACCTTCTGTCAAACTCACATGAAGTATTGACTCATGGCTTTTGAGTAGAATAGCCTTTTTCGCTTATGGGGAGAATATAGGGTGGAATGGGCATGGTATTCCACCCTCCAAAACTGCAACCAAAAAAGAGATGGGATGCTCATGCTCATTCCACTCTTATTCTACCCAACCAAACATATCCTAGGATGTTATTTTTCATTGAGGATCACACCTTCTGTCAAACTCACATGAATTGTTAACACACGTAATAAGCCTAGACTACTAGAGTGACTTCCATTAGCATAAGGCATCACTCAAACTGAATCATTTTTCAAAGTTTCATGAGGCATACAAATAGAGGCTAAAAGGAATATGTCACAAGGAATAGCCTTGAAGACTCAAATCAACTTAGTTTGATGTACTGTCCACACAATTTTAAAGGCAGATACATTTTGAGCGCTGTGGCCAAACAAGAAGCAGCCAGCTTGAATTGCAAATGTTCAATGCAAAATATATATTGTACTTAGAAACTTTAGAAATTCTGAAAATCTAAAAATGCATTTCAAGAATTGTCAGGTATAAATCAGTTAAATTTTCTTTACTCCATGTTCCATTGACTAGCATGCCAGTAACAATGCCATCAAATTAAACATTTTGATAGGCGGGCATACCTTCTGGGAGAACATATCAAGGGTACTTTGTCCACTAGTTAACATTGCTGCAGCGATAAAAACAGCTTTGGAAACTTGATGCGGAAAAAGCTCCATTGCATACGAAAGGCATGTACCACCAAAGTCATGCCCTACCAAAATCACCTGAATAATCAAGAATGATATTTTAAGTTCTTACGAAGACTTGAGCAAAGTCTTTTGTAGTGACTTCAAGAAAAAATTTCCAACTATCCACTTTAGACATTCAAATAACAATTGTAGCAGCTCAGGGCCATGTTGTATACAAAAACAAAGAAGCTGAACCAGAAGAAAATTTATACGATAAAAAGTTACCAGAACTTTAAACTTAATGATCATAAGCTAGTTCCTTTTGAGATAAGCAACTTAATAATAAATATGATGTTGGCAACAAGTTCCCTCAGTGCAAAAGTAAAAGCTCAGGCTGCCAAGGTTGAGAACAAATGGTTGAGTATCAGAGTAGTTACTTTGTGTAGATAATACCAAATGACAACCCCTCCTCCCTTCCAGTTCTCACGAGGACTGAGGACAAAAAATGGGTAGTGGAAATCAGAATTAGGTCCGACTAGCAGTGTGTATAGGAAAACCTACTGGGCGACATCTCCAGCCTAAGAAAGACTCCAGAGCTGATAGTTTAACAGGCCTCACTTGTAGCTCACAGGGATAATTTAGCACCCGGCCCCAACTTATGCTTAACAGCAGAATGAAAAAAAAAAAAAAAAAAAGAAGAACAATTTGCTAAGGAGATCATATAAATTAGTCATAGAAGAACCCAGGTAGTCCAACAAAAGGAGAACTTCTATTATTCAATCATACACCTGAATTCCCTATATGCATGCGTATTGTAAACCAAACCAAACTAAACTAAATATTTTCCCACTAGGTGGAGTCGGTGTTTGGGGTGTTGGGGTGGTTTCTGAGAATTATGCTAAGTATCAAACAATGGCAGGGTCGTCGGAGTCCGGTGGAATGGGAACCAGAGCAATCCCGAACAAGAGAGAGAGAGAGAGTTTGGGGTGATGGATGAACTGAATGAACAACAACCCCTCTCCAGAGAGACAAGTTGAGTATTTATAGGAGATGAGTGCTTTAGGCGGGAACGCAAGGCATTTAATACGTGGTGCATATATCAGCCTTGGTTCATCGTACCTAGAGGAGGACAAGGGTTGCCCATTTATGGTTTTCTATCTCTAGATTGGTTGGAAAGTCCAACAGCCTCTGGTTCCAGCCTCCAATCCACTGAATCCCCGAGGATCCCGCGAGTTAGGTAAGTTGTTAAAGATCCTTGAACCTTGTTCCGAGTTCAAGGAGGTATGATGGTCCCGCGGCAAGTGTATTTCCCGCGGGAAAGTTAGGGTTCGATATTTGAAATGGCGCGACAATTGTGTTCCGCGGGAAGAGTAGCGACCGTTGGTCAGAAGTCGTTTCCCCGCGGCCAGGGTACCTACAGTCGGCTATATAGATTTAACGACGCCAATCAAATCTATTAAAGGTCATATCCTCCGTTAAATCCATGTAAACCAGGTCATGTTTAATAGTAACTTTCCAACTACTCTTGGGTCTCCCTCTCCCTCTCCCTCTCCCTCTCCTATTCATGTCAATTTTCATACTTTCACACCTTTTAACAGGTGCCTTCGTTGGACGCTTTTTAACATGACCGAACCACCTTAATCGATTTTCTCTCATTTTATGTTCAATCAATGCTATTCTTACTTTACCCCTAATCTCCTCGTTCCTAATCCTATCCCTCCTAGTGATCTCGCACATCCATCTTAGCATTCTCATCTCCGCAGGTACCATCTTCTGAACATAATTATACTTTATTGCTCAACACTCCAATCTATATAACAACGCTGGTCATACTGCCACTTTATAAAACTTTCCTTTAACCTTGAGAGGAACCTTTCGACCACAAAAGACGCCTAAAATACTACTCTATTTGGTCTATCCAGCCTGAATCATGTGACTTATATCAGTATCAATCCCTCTATCTTGCTAAACCATAGATCTAAGGTATCTAAAGTTTTCTTTTTCTACAATCTTTTGAGTGCCCAAACTTACTTCTATGCTACTCGTTGTCCTATTTTGACTATTCGTGCGTACTACAAGAGTTGATAAAATCCCAAGATAACTTCCACTACAAAGCCTCCCCTATTTGTCATTCACATCGATGCAAACTGGTGCAACACGATAAATGGAAACACAAAAGGAAACTAAAAGAAATAGAAGAGTACCTTTCCCCCATCAGCAAGTTTTTCAAGAAAATCAGTCAGTGGCTTCACGTATTGTGAAAAACTTGCGATGCTGTTTGTATCAAATGAATGAATTCCGGAACCAGTTAACTCTATGGCAGTTACTCTGAATCCAGCTTCTTCTAGAAGCGCTATAGTTTTGTACCAACACCACGCACCAAATCCACCTCCGTGGACAAGGACAAAATGATTGGTCTCTAGATCATCGAGCTTTAATTCCTGTCAAAGAAAATTAAATACAAAATAAAAGAATGATTAAGAAAGGATGAAGAAAAAACTGACACTCTTGGAATCAATAACACAATACGATCAAATTATTTTCATCAATTACACAGGTCCAGAACATATCTAAGGTGTAAAAAGACAATTGAGTTGGAAGATTTGCTATAAAGCTTGTAAATATTTATCATCCATCTAAATCCTTTTTATTGTGATAATCATCATCCATCTAAGCCATTGATTTTACACATTCTAGATTTTGTTTATATGAAAAAGTTAAAAAAGAAAATGATATCGCTCTCTATGTGCCCACTTGAACTAACTTTAATCCAAAAGGGAGAATATATTCCCAATCTGATCTCTTCCACTAGTGCTTAAAAATGATAATGGACTATGTTACTTTTGGTACAAGGTTGCTAAAAGTGTAGAGAGTGCCCACTTGAACTATAAATACCTTTAATCCTCCAGTGAAAAAGAGATTCCAAATCTGATGTCTTCCATTGGAGCTCAAGACTAATGATGGACTATGTCACTTTCAATACTAAGTTTCACTTTCGATACTAAGTTGTTAAAAGGACACCGCAAGCTCTTAAAAAGATATTCATGATTTTATATTGAATGACCAGTTAGACAGAAGGTCATAACCTTACGACGATGGACTGACTGTTAAATTTTATAATTAAGACAGTTCGTTCAGCAAACAGAGTTAAAACTTTATAATTAAGACAGTTCGTTGAGAAAACAGAGCTACACGCAATTGTGTATTCTTCATGCTTTAACTCTCAACATATTTACACAACGCCCTCCACATTCACTAAACTTATGTGAAATATAAAAGCAAGTTCTTGATAAAAGCAATCATATAAGATATCTAGAAAAGAATGACACCAAGTCAACGAGTGTTTATTCCCAAAAATGTTGCAATTTAAAAATTTTCTGTTCATCAAATAAATTGGAATAATGCACAAAATTCAAGATGAATTCGTGAAAAATAAATAAATAAATAAACTACGAGTGTTAAGAAAACAAAAATAAAAGGAGAATCATCTCACGGCGACAGACAAATACAATTCAACAATTACCAACTGAGATACCTGGGTAAAACTTTGGTGTTACGGAATACAGATTCCACGTCAGCAGCTTCATTTACTTTGGGGAAAGTAAAGGAAGAAAAACTCAAGACTCACTTTGCTAGTGTTTTTCCTTGGCGCTGATTATGACCTATCACCAGCCATTTTGTATACATTGGACGCGTTTTCAGAACCGCCTATTGAAAGTCATTGTAATCAAGTGAATTTGGACTTTTTGTTTTTATTTTTTTAATGAAGGTTGAATATTCAGGGAATAAAATCCCATTGAAAAAGAAGAAGAATGAGATATAAGCTGACTTCGTAAGATGATGGAATTCTAATCAGTAAAATCATTCAAATGCTATGTGTTCACTTTTTTTTTTTTTTTCAATTAATGAAATAATCTTTTTTTTTTTTTTAGTTCTTCCACATTCGTGATCAAAGGTCCAACGAGGATACAAGCCTCATCAAATTCATGAGCATTTTCAAACAAATAAGCTCAAGAAAATAAGAACTCCTAAAATGTTACATGAAGCACATTAAATACAGCATAAGTTCAGAGCTTAATAACACAACTCAAAACATGAAACAACAGTTATCGATTCAAGGATCGAAAAGCCGAACCTTGTTGACAAGCTGGTGAGGCTGAAGCAGAGGATCGGTCAGCGACCGCGCCCTAGAACTCGAACTACGAGGCAAAACCTGCTGCTTCTTGGAGTTGCGAGTCGGGCAGTGAAGCGAAGTCGACCGATCAAAGGGCACGGAGCCATCAGCGCCACCACCGTTCTGCTGCAGCTGCTGCTGAAACAGAATCGCCGCCGCAAGAGCTCGCTCGTGAACTACGGAGTCCTCAAGCCTCTCCTTTTTGGACGATCGAATTCGAGTCCATCGATTGCTCGAACCACCACCGGCGGCAGCCGCCGACTGGTTCGATATCCGGTTGGAGGGCTTCGTCTCCAACGCCTTGCGAGAGAAACACAGGCCCATTGTGGTCGTCGCATGCAAGAAAGAAAGCGACACAGAGAAGTAGACAAACAGAGCTTCAGGTGAAGTGCGAGAGAGACATTCGGAACTAAACAGGAGCGGCCACTGTGAAGGGAGTTAATATATAAACGCGATTAGCGCGTAGAAGTTGGCCTTGATTTTGCTAATTATTGCTAAAATAACCTTGGTCTTTCCCATTGGAGTTAAAATGGAAGAATATTATTATTTCTGAAAGTAAAGATTAATGGTAAGGTGGCCGGGAGGGACTTGCGCACGCCACGTTTGAAGGCTGGCTTCTATCAGAATTTGTGAAGCATTGACGTGTTTTTGACTTTCGGAAATATGGAATGATGGGATTAAAAAAAAAAATAATTAAATAGCCATCACACGTACAATTTGAATTGTATGATTTTGGCCTCGGGATAAGTCAATTATCGAAAGAGTGAGGGTGAAGTAATAATCAGTCAATCGTAATGAGAGTTTAATTTTTAGTGAAAGTTGGGTCGTTATATTACACTTGACGGTAAAAGGCAAACCTTCGCATCCTGCGCCACTGATACACATCTGGCGATTTACCTCTTCTACCATAACTCAGAACAGGGCGGTAGAGGCTATCCGGGTAGGGGTTCCACCTTTTTTTTAAATTGTATGATTTTGATGCTTGAAGAAAAAATATTTTGATTATTTCAAGTTTAAAAAAAAAAAACACAACATTGACAGAGCTAGCATGTGTAGCTCTACCTTAAGATCCAATTAATGCTATGCTTACATCCTCTCACTTATACCCTTTTTACATCATATTAATCACGACGGGTAGTGACCAGTATATTTTGTTCAAAATTATCACAGCCATTGGATGTCGTCGTTGGATGAAGGTAACATCCAATGGCTGTGATGATTTAAACAGAATACATTGGTAATTGCTCATCGTGACCAATAGGATGTAAAACAGGATGTAAAAAAAAGTGTAACTGTAGTATTACTCTCAAGTACTTGACTATCACTTGAAAGATAAATATAAACAATTGGAGTTTCAATTTTTTGTTTATAACATTTAAAAAATTTTAATTTCTTTTAATTAAATTTTGTCACTTGTTACTTTTAAATCATTTATAAAACTTTATGATATCTAAACTCTAACCTAAAACTTAGAAAACAATAAAACTAATATGATGCCTGCCAAAATCCTCCAATAATTAAGTCCATGATATTGTTGAAGAATAATTTTAGCAAACTAATGAGAGGAAGAATAATAGCATACTTGTTAAGAGTTGTTCTTCTTCTATTTATAATTGTTGTCGGTAGAATTATAGCTAAATTGGGCAATCTTTCTTGATTTGTTGTTTTTTTTTAATCAAATAAGAAAATATGAGATTTATATCGTCGTGAGTAACATATCCTTGATTTACAATAATCTTGTTCTTATAATTTTGACTTAAATTACGGATGGATGAATATTTATCCTCATTCAATAATCAGCTCGATCATCAATCGTCTTGCAGTTTAAGTCAGAGAGTCCAGAACTCTGCTATCCGACCTTCTAATTGAGGCAACTTTGATGCGATTAAGGACTTATAAATTATTTCAAATAAGTTTGAAAATCTATTTCATTAATCTTCGCACCAATTTTCAATTTTTTTTTTTTTTTTTTTTTTTTAACTTTTAGAAACCTCAAACAACCCTTAGGCTTTGTACATGATTCTGGTATTGCAAGTCAACAGTGCATTGGTGGCTTTCGTTCTTTTTCGGTGGGCATTGAGTACAAATTCACCTGCCAACTTCCCTATGCAGCCTTAAATTCTCAATCGCTTAATTGATGTATTTTTTCAGGCAGTCGGCATCGAGTACAATTTCAAATTTTGGCCACGTTAATACCATTAGGATGAAGTCAGAACTACGTAATCTGTGATGGTCAATAAACTTTTGATGAAAAGGGGGGCGATTTCGATATCAATTTGGCGATATCAAACTCGAAGACTATTTAATTAAAATTCAACAATTTAAAAAATATATATATATATTTTTTTATATATGTCGATTTTACTCTTTGGCCATATGACCAATGTTTTGTTATGGGCATTCAAGTTTCCATAAAAAAAAAAAAAAAAAACTGCCCAAAACTATAATGCTTATATATATATACGCTAATAATGTCTTGTACCTATGGCATTTTGATTAAAATTACTATTAATTTTTTTTTTATATAATTGAAACTTTGAACAAAAAGTTTAAATCATAAAAATTATAATAATTTATGAGTTTTAATTTTTTTTCTAAAATTTTAAGATATAACAACTGCTACATATGTTTTGTTCTCTCGATCTGTCTCTTTCTTTCATTAATATTTGATATGCGCTATAAAAGAAAACATAAATTATTGTGTTTTGATTTGAAACTTGCTTCTTAAAAATTATAATTGGGCGATATTTAAGTTGACGGTTTTGATTTGCATATGATATCTATTCTTAAAATATGATAAAATTTAAAATTTTTAAATCATTTTATGAGATAAATTAATAGTAGTGAGATCCACTAAAACAAAAATTGAGCGGAAAATTTGAATGAAAGAAAAAATAATTCTAACTTTTGAATATTAATTTATAAAAAAGATATTTTCAAAAACTATTCTATGTTGGTATATAAATTTATCCCAATCTCGCAACCTGGCGCTGCACTACTAAAATGGGAGCTAGCTACACAATGAACTAAAAAACAACGGACATCGTGGCCTGATGAAGCTTGTAATTTTAGCATACATTGTCATGATTATATTTCAAATACACTCAATCAGAAGTTATTTTTACATTTAACCTTACATGAAATAATTTTCCTGAATTTATAGTGTCTGTATGGCTTAAAGTATTCTAGGTTGGCTTTAGTCCCAATCTAAAGACAAATTCTATTCCGACAAAGAATTTGGGAAGGTAGGAGGAAATTCTGTGATGAAACAACTTCATTCGTCTGTCCATATTTCCTTGGAGAGATGACGTAGCGGTGGAAATAATTTCCTGGCTGGGAAGCTTTTTTCGGACTATAGACTTGGAATTGGTATTCAGAGAGACCTTTGATGGCAAGGGATAGCTGCCTTTATTTACTGCACTTTGAATCTGAACCCACACTTCCAAGTTCCAAGCTTGTGGATTTTCCCTACCATGCAGCTTCTGACTAATGACCCACTTGGGCCATTTCTATGAATTGGTAGCATTGAGAACCCACTTCTTTAATGAATTTGGCAGCATAGGGTTGCTACGGCTCCATTTGGTAATGTTTTAATTTTTTGTTTTTCTATTTTCGTTTTTAAAATTTTAAAAACTTACAATAAAAATATATTTGTTAAAATCTGTTTTCGTTTTTCTACTTTCAAAAAAATGAAAACGACAACAGAAAAATGAAAACAGGAAAAATGTGTTTTCACTCTGTTTTCTTTTTCTG
>JAVXUM010000023.1:30271442-30281691 GCA_035590655.1 Pouteria glomerata
CACATCTATATTACAATTAGCTGAACTGATTTGTTATGAGTAATTTAACATTTATATGTTAAATCAACGGTTAAAATTTTATTTTATTTTATTAAGGGTTTAGATTTAAGCACGAATAAATACTGATAAATGAATATCACGAATCGACAAGGTAGATAATATTTTCTAATTAGCTCACAACCCTCGCTCACCTGACTTGTTCAAAGCGCAGGAGAGAGTTTATTCATATCATTAGATATTCAATCATAATTGCAGATAAACTAGATTAGGATTTAGTGGAATTGTCACTTAGCTGTTTTAATTAAAATTGATATTAACATCTATGTCAATCTCTTCCTAGAAAATATTAAGAGTGTTTAATTTATTAAAATTTATCAATTTTTATTAATTTTTTTAATTTCTTTCAATTAAATACTGCGATCTATCACTTTACATTAATTTTTTATATAATTATACTTTTTATTATTCAAACACCACCTCAAACGTTCCATTCAAACATCCTTCACCTTTTCCCTAGACTCGGTTTAAATTCCAAGATTCCATCCGATTCATACCATTTGCTTCCAAAACGAATCCTATCTTTCTTCTATTCGTCTTCCATTATGTAATTGTGGTAGACTCAAGTTGGGATGTTCAATGCCAACCTCCTCCAACCCCAACCCCAACCCCCCCCCCCCTCCCCCAAAAAAAATAAATAAATAAATTATCAGACGTGGAGTGCACATCAACATTTTATAGGAAAAACAAAATTTAAATATGAAATTAATTATATCTATATTTAATTTTTTAATTAACCAAATAAAAAATGAAATCCTTTAATAAAATCTATTAACTTTTTTTTTTTTTTTGCTAATCTAACAAACAAAAAGCATAAAATTAATTTGTTTTACATGGTTTTGCTTTTCTGCCTTCTTTATTTTCCTTTTTTTTTTAATTGAAAATTAAAAAAAAAAATTATCCTCCCCCGAAATCAGACCAACCCTTACTCCGCCACGTACGATGGAAGCTTGGCTTTAAAAAAAAGAAAGCTTAAAATTAGAAATTGATAAATTTGTATGGATGAGGTGTTCTCTTGTTATATCCACCATCTCTTTTATTAGTTACCTGCGCCAAGCCATTGCGAATTAATACAACAACAACAGCAAAAATTCATAAGCATAAAACCAACTATTGTCCTTGAACTTTTTGTCTGCCAGCTGCCAGAGACTAATGCATATATATATATATGCTTCTTCTTGTATTCTAGCTCCCCCCAAGATATTCTTCTACCCAGCCACATCGCTAGCTATTGCAACCATCCACGGCCAATGTGAACCACCAGATGCTTAAGTGTGCGGTCGGTTTCACACCCCTGACACTTCACATCCTCAATTGGTCCTCCCCTCCTGCAGCTGCAAGTAGTCAACTGCCAGCCCAACTAACAAACAAACCCACCAGTAAAACATATACACACACGTGTGTGTACATATATTTATGTAATTTTAATTAATAAAAAATAAAATAAAATAGAATGCAAATATACTTAGGGGTGTTTGGAGTAACGAAAAACAACGAAAAATAATGAAAAATGTGGTTTGAGTAATATTTTGGTGTTTGGTGGCAAATCACGTTTTTCAGAGATGAATAGTGAAAATATTGACTTTCGCAGAGAAATCCGTCGGAACGGTTTTGAAATCCGTCAGATCGGTTTTCAAATTTCTTCGAAAAATATTGACAATGGGTCTTGTTTGGTAGCTTGGATAACGGTGGTCACTTTAAAAAAAAAAATTACAGTTATTCAATTAATCGAACTCAAGTTATGTAATTTTTTCTAAAGTTGTAATAGGTGTGAATGTGTAAAAAGTAATAGAGAATTTTAGAGTTTTTGAGAATTTTTCAAAGTTTTTCAAAACTTATTAGAGCTCCAAACAACCCCAAAATTGGCTTATTAAGCCCGTGCTTTAATAAACTCAACCCCAAGCATAAGCTCTTTCACATCAAGGATGAATTAGAAGCACTCTTATCAAAGCATAAGCTCAACAAGAAGTTGTACTTTTCCTAGGAATTGTTGTTAAAAATTTGAGGAAGAAGGTTTCAGGTTTAGAGAAGATCCTCCAAGTAGTTTTAACAACAAGAGCTTGATTGAAATTGGAGATGTCTTTTAAACACAACTCCACTGAGATTTAGAAAAACAAAGAGAGGTCCAACTTCTCTTTAAAGCATGACTTGCCCACCAGAAGTTGGAAACAAATGAAGTAATTTTGTCACAAACATATTTGGAAAATTTGTGTAAGAGAAAATGATCGATTGTTGTCGGAGAAGATAATATAATTAACTGTTTAAAACTTTAAAAACTTTTCAAAAATTTCAAAAATTTCTAATTTTTTTTAATCAAATTTTGTTACGTATCACTTTTATTAAAACGTAGTCTAATTCATCTCTGATATTTTAATTATTAATTTCACCATTACAATGGTAATAAATGAATAAAATTATAATTAAAATAAAAATAAAAATCCCACAAAAAGGCACAAACTATAAGTTTGTAGTTTTCACGATTAAAAAAAATAAAAAATAATTTTTTTTGACTATTTTTTTGTTTTTTACATAATATTTTTCTTCAAATTTTAATTTTTTGTAATAACTTTTAGGCATGTTGTAAATTAACATCAAAAAAAAAAAAAAAAAAGGAAAAACCACATTGGGTGAAAAGACAGCTTTTACTTTTTATTTTTTTCACATGTGCCTTAATTCTCCTATTTTTAAGGTTGTAGTTTTTATTTGCTTTTTCAACTGTACATGAATTCTCTTAATTCTAATTTCTTATAGCTTATAATTTATTATATTTTATATGTTAAATTAGTTTTTTTATATTATATTCATATATATGACTTAAAAAATATACAAAATTTACATTTTTTAGTTGTATTCTTAACATGTTTCTATTCCCCCCCCCCCCCCTTTTTTTTTAAATTGCCTTTGCCTGTGCCTGTGTATTTACCCATATGTATCATATGATTCCCATCCATGCTTCTTAGGGAGTTAATATCAAAACTTCAAGCAAAAATAAAATAAAATAAAAAATATATTCTATAGCAGAAGATAATACTTGCTAACATGATGTAGTGCAAAAAAATAAATAAATAAATAAAAGTGAAAATATTTTTTGCACTCGAAATTATATATTTAATATAGCTAATTAAGGATATACAATTTAATTAATTTTTAATTATAATAATTAAGAATATACAATTTCGAAGTTATTATAATGTAACTTTCTAATAATAAAAGATTTGTTAATAGAGGCTCCAAGAGAACGAACATAACAATGAATTTAGATATTATTAAAATTAAATAGTTAGACTCAAAATTGGGTAAAATATACATATTGTAATCTATTTAATTAATATAACTATATATAATTTTGATTTTAATTAATTCGGTTCCATCTCAGTTTCATCTTTTTCATAAAAATAATTCATTTTTTTTAATCAAAATAATTTGAACAATTTAACAGAAATCCAAACAAACACCCAAAGTTTTGAATTTGGTACTAAAATAATCTCAGTCTGTATTTGTTTATGTTAGTGAGAGTTAGGATTCGTTTGGCAACCCAGTTACTTAGCTACCAGTTATTTAGATTTTTATTTTTTTTAATTTCTTTTTAAAATGATTAAACTTATCCTCTTATATTTTAAATTTCTTTTAAACTATAAAATGTAAAATTGTCAAATGAATAAAAAATTAAAAAATTAACTAACTTTCTTTCCAAACTAAGTTATTAAATTGAGATTTTTCATTCGTGAGTATGATAAATTTTATATTTAATAATTTTAAAATAAGGAAATTAATAATCTTTTCAAATTGCTAATTCCTCAAAATATGAAATTAAGAATATTATGCATGGAGGGTCAATTTGATTCTCGCCGAAATAAAGTTTCCCAATTAATTCTTATTTATATTTATTATTAAAGTATATTTATTATTTTATTTTATATTATACTAATTAAATATCAACAAATAATATCACGTAAAATATATATATATAATGCATATTATATTAATCTCATACATTAGAACGTAATTTATCATCCATCGTCCACTCCATCTTCAAAGGAGAACCTAAGCTAAATTGTTCCCCCAAGGAACCAGATCAAAATTAGCAGGTTGATTCTGCACATGCCCTTTTTAGCGCGCTAAACGGTTCACTCCCCGGAGAAGGCACTGACACAATCTTCTCCTCAACAACACCATCTATCTCCTCTAAAGCATTCTAATCTATCAACAGGTACTTTTTTTTTTCCTATCTATTTATTATCCATCTGGGTGTCTGGATTAGAACAATTGTGAGCTATGAATGCCCCGCATGCGCACGCACGCTTTCATTGATAATCAGATGGCGCTTAGTTTTTTTTTTTTTGGTAAGTGTGCTTAGTTTATTAATACAAAGTTTTCATATTTATTTTGATCTCGTTCTTTAACTTTTCTCATGCGATCACCCCCGCGATACTGAATAATGTGGCAGTCCAGTCTTCTTATGGGAACTATTCTTTATTTTATTTTGCTTTTTTTCCCCTTTCTTGTTCTTTAATGCGAATGCTGCCCACAATTATTGCTTGAATTTCTAACCAATCTACATCATTTATTCAATTTATTGTTTCCCAGGATTAATGTTTGTATTTTGTACATTTAGATCCGAGGTTGCTTGACAGATCTAATGCCGGTTTGAATGGGCTCAGCTCATGAACTCACAGATCGTTAACATTGAACTTTTTTTTTTTTTAATAAAAAACAAATATGTCCTTTTTGGGGCTTTCTTCAGAAATGAGAAGGCGCGCCGACTTGTTTGCTTTCCCCGACATTTTCCCTTTTTTTTTTTAATAAGTGCACTTTTTGTTTATTTTTTATGCCGCCTTTAATTTTCCTGCAATCTTTTTTCTTTATTATAATTTTGATTCCTGTGGGTATATGATGTGCATGCACATGCATAAACCCTGTCCATTCCCCAAATTTTAAGCTTGTGTAACCATGATATATTTTCAGGAACATGCATTATTTTAATTCTTAACGTTTTGGGGTTTTAGTCAATTTTAATTTGGTATATCAGAAAATTTGTATCATGCACAAATCCAGGAACTTTGTACTGTCAATAGGTAACCTTTTTCAAAATTTAGCTCCCTCTCAAGTGAAGTTTGTGTCTTTAATCGATATATTGTAGATTTACAGTTATTCAGCCCTCGCATTTGTTTCGTTTGTTATTATTCAGAATTCAAATATTACTTGTCAGAATATATACATAGTTCTATAATACTTTATTTAACTAATGACTAATGAAAATTTTGTTTTCCAATTCATATCTATGACTACTGTGCCCAATGGGTTTGAACATCCACCTTTGATGTATTGATTTATTTCATGTATATACTTGGGAGATAATTCTTTATTAATACACAGTTGTTGGGTTTTCAGAAGAATGGCTGCGCAGACAACAACTTCTGCTACTCCTCCCTCTGCCCAAGTGGTTGGAAATGCTTTCGTCGACCAGTATTACCGTATTCTTCATTACTCGCCAGAGTTGGTTCATCAATTTTATCAAGATTCAAGTGTGCTAAGCCGGCCAGAGCCTAATGGTGCAATGACATCAGTCACAACCATGAAAGTAGGTTTACTGGGGCTTTGAATGGACATCTATTTGAGTTATTTATTGAAGCATATAATTTGTTACAAACACATGTAAATGCAATATAATGGTTGCTTTGCACCTTTTGAAGATTACAGCGAAAATTGATTAAGATAGTTTGTTCACATGCAATGAAAGATCATAGTGACTGTTAGAAAGCAACATTGAGGGTAAGGCTAGGTGGAAAAAAGCTTGAAATTTGACGGGGGATGAGATAACATAGAGGGAGACATGCTAGCTGGTGGTTGAACTAAAATTATGAGCCTTGATCTGGTGAAATGCTAGGTAGACATGCTAGCTGTGCTTCATCACTTCTTTCCTTTTTCTTCTCTCTTTTTCTTACCCCTCTCATCCAACATCGAGCGATGATACAAATTCTGTTAATTGTGACTATTTTTACTTTAAAACATGTGAGTTAAAAGCCTTAAGTATTTCTTTGAATTAAAACATCTTATTAAATTGTCGGCTACCATTGCACTTAAAACCTTGAACTTTTGGAGAGGGGAGTAACTTTGTTATTTATATTAACTTAATTTTTACACATCTATTTAAATATTTATTAAAGTGGTCTTTGAGTTTGACCACTAACATACTTTTTCCCCGATTGGGTGTCCATATACACTAACAAAATTTTATTAGAGTGTGCACCCTTCCTTCTGCTATTTTTTGGATTTTGTTGATACTATGAATGTTTTAGAAGTGAATTGGGATATATATATAGACCTCCTTGGCAATGTATAATTTGGTAACATGCTATTTACCTGTAAAATAAAAAATTTCTGATTAGGTGTGGCCATTACTAAGATAACTGTTGGTACATCTTATCTTGGAGCAGGGCATCAATGATAAGATTTGTTCATTTGATTACAAGAACTACAAGGCTGAGATCCAGACTGCAGATGCACAGGAGTCTTATAAGGATGGGGTGATTGTTTTAGTCACCGGATGCTTAACTGGGACAGATAACATAAGAAGGAAATTCGCACAAACTTTTTTCCTTGCTCCACAAGACAATGGGTACTTTGTCTTGAATGATGTTTTTAGATATGCTGAAGATGGTGAACCATTGGATAATGTAGCTGTTAATGAAATTCATGAAACCCCATTAGAATCCCTGGTGGCTGATCCAGGTATGGTGTATTTTCCCTTTTTGTGTTCAATTAATTTGATACTATCACGAGAAAGCTTTTAGCATGTTCATTTATGTTTCCAGAGCCTGTTCCTGTTTTTGATCCTCCCATGGTGGATTCTACAACTTCGCTCATAGAGGAGGTTCAAAATGTTGAAGGGAAAGCCCGTGATCCAATTGACAGTGAGGAACAATTAGCTAATGAGAAAGAAGTAATGGTAGATCCTGAACCTCATTCTAATGAGAATCACATCCCTGCAGTTACTGAACCAGCATCATCTACTGCCCAAGAGGATGCTCCAAAGAAATCTTATGCATCAATTTTAAGTTCGCAAGCAAAGAAAGGGGTTTCAGGGCCTACTAAGGTTTATGTACCAGCTAATACTTCAAGAGTGGCCCCTGCAAAGAATGAGAAACAGTCTCTTGGTTCAACAGCACATGCTTCAGTGCTCGAAGCATCAGCACCCAGTGCTTCCAGTAGTGTTGATGCATTTGAAAGTGGGAATGCTCAGGAGGAAGGTATTGATGCTTCTTGCTACTTCTATTTAAAACACAGGAGTACTTTTTGTTCTTAAAAACATTGATGCTTTTCATAACTGTTGTCTAAGTGGCACAGACCCTTCTGATATAATGTTGCTTCTGTGTACATTGACTCTTACTGGACACTCCTCAACATGTGCTGGACGCTTGTGTGCATCCTATTATTGTTATTTTTTTTAAAACCAGACACTTTTTAGAAACCTGAAGAACATGTGTGTTTATCATTTATATACATAAACATATTGTAAGCATGAAGTAGGGTGACTTAGAGCAGCAGTAAGGTTGTTCCGTTGCAATCTAGAGGTCACGGGTTCAAACCTTAGAATCAGTTTCTTTGCTTGCAGAGGGAACATTACCTACATCTGACTCTCCCCAGACCCCGCAATGCAGGAATTGTAAGCTTGAAGAAAAAAAAAACTTGAAATCAAATAATAGAATAAAAACAATTTGAATTTATACTGGTTAGAAATTCTAAAACTCAAAACTTTCAATGTATTTATGTTTATACTTTTCTAAAATAGATAATAGGACTTTTTGTTCACATTTGTTTGCAAATATATAATGAAAACATTATTTCTTAATTCTTACTGTTGTGATCTAAATTACAAATGTTAATGTATTTGTAATGTAAAAATAAGTAGTTATAATGGCCATGTATACATATAAAAATATATAATTCTTTGTTTATGTGCCGTCTTCTGACTCTGAGTATTTTGAAAAATTGAGATATCGATGTGTCCATCTTGTTGTATCGGTGTCCTTTGTCTGTATGTGTGCTTTTTAGCTTGTATTATGGATTAATATTCCCTTCTGAAAAAAACTTATATTATCGAAGAGACGCAAACATGAAAACTAACTTTGTAAAGTGAAATAATTTTAAAGCTGTGAAGGCTGTGTTAGAACAATTTGGTAGCATGAAAGCAGCTCACCTGTTACTTATTTTTAACAATTGCATCAAAATGTAGTACTAACTTTTACTTTCAATAGTTGAAGGCCACTCCATTTATGTGCGAAATTTGCCTCTAAACATGACTGCTGCTCAGCTGGAGATGGAGTTTAAGAAATTTGGACCAATTAAGCAAGGAGGTGTCCAAGTTAGAAGTAATAAGGTTGGATATATGCAAGTGACTGTGTAATACATATTGTGCTTCATTTGATTCAGAATTCACTTATGAGACCTTTCATTGAGTTTGTTTTGTTTCTTTTCATCCAGCAACAGGGTTTCTGTTTTGGTTTTGTTGAATTTCAAAGTTTGAGCTCCATGAATGATGCAATTGAGGTATGTGTTTGATAAATCATCTACTTCTTATTTTCATTCATGAAGTATTGGGGTACAAGCTTTATGTTTTTTCTTAGTATCCACACAGAATTACCCAGTCAAAAATAATATCTTTTATATGTATAATATTTGGGGCAACCCATGGTTTGGAAGCCACTGTCCCTCCAGACCGTGTAAAAACATTAACTGGTTGCTATATCAGCAAGACTAGTGATAACTGGGCTTTTTCTATCGTCTGCTCTCTGTTTCGAAGAAAACCTATGGTGTTTTTTTTTCTAAATTCTGATGGTGGAGAAGATACTGCTATTTCTCACTGATTTCCATGTCAAAAGAAGTTCTATGTTCTGTTCTTTAAGAAAATATGTAATATGGTGTTCTGGTAACAAGGTGCTGTTTGTATTCTGGTAATATTGAGTTTTGCATCGTTCGATATGGACGTGGTTTGCAAAATCTCAATGCAGTATGGTTCTCTCCAATCAGCCATGCCTTCTGCCAAATAAGATATCACTTAAAAAATGATCTTCAAGTGAACTACAACATTTTCAATTCAGCACTTAGGCGTGTCGACCAAAATCTATTCTGCTACCAATTTGTGGTGGCATTTATGCAATAATGCATTTGTTCCAACTAAATTCCAATTGCTTGCATTCGTCAAAGCATTTGGCAGTAAATCAGTCTGTACGGCCTGCTAGTTAATATGAATTTAAGGTCACTCGACTGCATGATGCTTGTTTATTGTCTGTAGTCTTAGCCCTTGGGGGGAACTTAATTCTCAATTCTCCTCACCATCTGAATCCTGTGGCACGCCTTCACAATATGACAGTATATATGTTCTCCCCTCTAAAAAAGTCTTGTACTTTTGACAGTGTATGAACAAAGTTGGGGCCTCATCATACAGCTATTTTAGTTGGCTTGTAAATCATTTTTGATCATCTCTTTTTGGGAAAGGAAGTGTTTAGATTACAAGAAACTTGATGTAGTGATTGAAATACATTTATGACTAGTTAGTTATTGCACTCCTTTGCATTTACTTTGAGATTATGTTTGATCTCCCCACCTTGCCTCACCCCTATTTACTATCTTGTGATTTGTGCTGTTTTGCATGTGATTGATGAATATTTACAGCTACTTACAATCCCCCATTGGAGGCAGTGGTTTGTTCTTGAACCAGTAGAAAGTTAGTACTTTTGTATTGTTTTATGGTCTCCTATGAAGTACGGGCCCTCCAAAATTGGTGCTGGACATGCATACTCATTGGACATTAAAATATGTGTTGGACATGCTGTACTTTTGTGGTCTTCATGTTTTTTTTTTTTTTTTTTTGTCAACTAACATGACTAGGAATTGCCCAGGACACATCACGAGGTAAAACTGGAGTTATTTTTTGTTACTTTCACATGTCAAATAGTTTGAGTTAGGAATGTCAAATTAATGTTTTTTTTTTTTTAAATATTTGTTGTGGTTTCTGGATGTTTTGTTATTTTTTGTGGTATCCCTAATGTGTCTACATCATCCTTTTCTCAAAATTGGCTTGTTTGTGTTTCTACTTCTCTTTCTCTCTCTCTCTCTCTCTCTCTCTCTCTCTGTTTTTTTTTTTTTTTTTTTTGGGTGTGTGTGGAATTAGTTATTATTATCATTTTAT
>JAVXUM010000023.1:30373285-30386122 GCA_035590655.1 Pouteria glomerata
GGTCCCCCCCCCCCCCCCCCCCCCCCCCCCCCGCGGGGGCAATAAAACAATTAATACTGTAAACTTTACTGCGAAAAAAAAAGTTGCCCTCTGAGCATGCATTTCCCGCTCTGTTGAATTTGTAGCTCTTGCTTAGAATGGAGATGCACATATCCCTTGCTTGAGGAGGCTGGTTTGGAGGTTTGGGCTCTTGATGTTCTTGGGTGGGGGTTCTCTGATTTAGGTTTATTCCCTGTTCTTGATTCTTCTTTTGGCTGCAATATACACTGGCTGGCTTGTTGTTGAACCGTATTATGTCTTTTTATCACTAATTTTTGTCATTCTTACCATGCTAGAAATACTTCCACCGTGTGATGCCGCAACAAAGCGATATCATCTCTACCAGGTATCATGTTCTTGTCTCTTGGAAGTGTGTGACTATTGTAATTTTATTTTGATCCTTATTTATTGGGGAGGGTTCATCGTTCAATCTGGACATCCTTCTAAATTCCTGCATTTTATTAGTGGGTGTGGTTAGATTGGAAAATTTTACTTTTATAGCTGATGTTTAGCATTCCTGCGTTGGACAATTAATTGCCTTTGTTTCATTCACATCATAGCTTTGGAAGTCCCACATTAAAAGACCAATGATATTGGTTGGACCAAGCCTTGGTGCTGCTGCTGCAATTGATTTTGCAGTCAATTATCCTGAAGCTGTGAGTATTTCTATTCAGTTGGGCTTATAAACATGGTCCATGCACTACACATGCACGATACATTGATTTTCTCAAGTCCTGCTAAATACTGAAATTTGAATCTATATAGATTTGTTTAGAGTGAGAATTTAGTGAGGGAAAAGAAAATGGTAGGGAAAGGAGAAAGAAAATTTAAAATTCCAAATGCATGATTTTATTTGAGTAGATTAAAAAAATATATAATATAAAATAAAATAAAAGGTATTTATCAATAAATTAATTTTCTAATTTAATTAATTTTAATTTCTCAAATCCCATGTTTTTTCCCTCTCATTTTTCATCACAAACTAAGTATGAGTGATTTTGAATGCCTATCCCGTTTTCCCTTGACAAATCCTTAATCCAAACATAGCGTACTGGTTTGAACAAAATAGAAAACCTTAGCGATAAAGCAATATATTCCAAGGAAAACTTTAATGTGAAACTATCAGTGCTGCTACCATTTCCATTTGAGTGGATTTGGATAAATTTATTTATTATTATTAATTTGCCCCTTTGTCGGTCTGAACCAGATTGAGCTAATTTTTTACATTGGGACTTAGAGGTTGATAGGGGAAGGAAACTTGGTGTGTGGTAACAGGACACAAAGTTGTCACAATTTCATCCTAGTAATCTTGAATTTACCATTTGATTAGTTCTGCTTTATTTATTTACTTATTTATTTTTTTGTCAACACAATGTGCATATGCAGATATCTGAGATGATCTGATATTTTAAATTGTTAATATTAGAAATTTGTGCCATCAAATAATAGATGCTTTCATGTTGTTGCTTCTTCTCTTATGCTATGATCAGTTCTCTTAATCATGGACATTAGTGATTGTGGGGGCACAATTCTCTTTACTTCACAGGTTGAAAAGCTGGTTTTGATTAATGCCGCTGTGTATGTGGAGGGCACGGGACTCCTGAAAAAGTTACCTAGAATAATGGCCTATTTGGTGGTGAGTTTGCTTGACAGTTGGTATGCATGCTTCTTGCTTACTTTCATGAATGTTTTGATTCTCAGTTTTAGTGGAGAAAACCAACATAAGTTGAATATAGTATAGCATTTAACCAAAATAGATACTCTAGATTTGAAAAATTAGGTCAGGTGTAAGCTGTGTAATAAACTGGTGATTATATAAGGTTAAAATGGTTACTATTGTTGTTTGGCCATTTGGTGCGCTCTTCTATTCTTCATCCTTTCAAGAATCATCTGTTGAAGTTGTTCCTTAGTTCTATATCTTGTATATCTTTAGAAAAAATGGAATATAAAAACTTGCTATAGCTGCAAATATTTATGCCATCATGCCAGTGTTTATCCATGTATTTGTCTGAACACAAGATAAATTTGATTTCAGGAGTGGATCAATTGTTGTTAGGCTTTCGAATCTGTGAAACGGAATGTAATTATCTTCTGTATGGAATTCATGTTGGAGATATTTATGCTCACCTATGTCACAAGTCCACTGGGCATCAATTAATATGAAAGCAAAGACACTCCTCCAGAACACAAGGAGGAATTCCTTGCTGTTTTGTTGATGCAGCTTCTTTATGTCATAGAAATAGAAATCCTCTATTGGGTAAACCTATCCCTATCTATTCTTTTGATTATTTTCTTGGAGCAGGTCTCATTATTGAAGAGCACACCACTCCGGTTGTATGCAAAGTTTTTGGCCTTTCAAGGTTTATCATTGAGTACGTGCTTGGATTGGACCAATGTGAGCAGTATTTTATATATTAATTAAGGGTGGACACTTATGAGAGTTGGAAACTGATATTATTGATCGATAACCAGACTGTATGTGAGTCTGATCCCAAGTTATGCTGCACAGTGTTTAATGCCATTGTTTTTCTCATCTTACTAATTAGGTTGGCCGCTTACACTGTCTCTTACCTTGGTGGAAAGATGCTACTGTTGACTTTATGCTTAGTGGGGGCTATAACGTTGTAGCCCAAGTAAAACAGGTACTGGAGCATTTTAAGTGCCAGTTAATTTATCATGCGGTCAACCATCAAACATATCATTTGAAATGGCACATACCCTCCAAATACATACACATACACATTAAAAATGAGAGAGACTAGATTGTTAGAAACAATAAATTACTTCGTACTTCCCCATCTAAGTAGCTGTTAGATAACATTGCATCGTAATGTGCACTTTTTTCTTTTTCTTTTTTTCCCAATATATGTTAGGTAATAAGATTGAATGTTAACTTCTTGATATAAGCTCCATATCAAGAATTTAACGAAACTTTGAACTTAACAAAGCAATGGAAAGAGTCCTTTCACAGGGCTGAGCCAGTTAGAAAAGAATTCTCCCTTTCCTTTCCAAAAAATGGAAAGAAAAACAATATACATATATATATATTTTGTGAACACATGCAAAATGTTAAAGATGCTGCTGGACTTGCAATGTGCAAACAAGATTTCGATGCAAAAAAATTGATTTTGGCAGGATGAACTGAGGGTAGTAATATGAGATTTTGTAAGAGATGTTCTGGAGGAAAAAAAAATTCTGATTGGTGGGGTGGGAAGCAGTAAGAATATTTATTTGTTTGACACTTCATAATGTGGCAAGATGGAAGCAATTATATTTGGAAATGAGACCAGCAGAAAGTGTATAATTCAGATCCTACCTCGGTTTTCTTATATATTTTTGCATGAAAACCATAGTTGTTGCATAACCAGCAATAGTAAATAAATTGTATTGTCCACAATTGTAGCCATTTTTACACTCTTGTACCTCTATTTCATGGTATATGAACTGGGGAAAGGACAAGAAAATGCTTCAGAAACAAAAACATTTTTAGATGATACTTTTTTGGTTTCTCTTAGGCTATGTCTGGATCAATGAAAATGAAGGGAAGAAGCATAGAATTTAGGAAATTAAAGCTATTTAAAATAAAGAACCAAATATTGATGGTTGCCTTTTATTTTATAATATTTTTTTAATCCATTCATTCGAGGATATGTATTTAGAATTTTACATTGCTGTCCTTTTGTCCCTACCTTTTTCCCTTCTCTTTTCTTTTCTCTTACCAAATCCTTATTCCAAACGCAACCTTAATTTCTATTTTTGGTAAACGAATTTACCTGAATTGGGAGAATTGGGGTGTTCAGATAGATTGTTTATTTACAATTTAAGCTGACAATTTTTTTACTTTTCACAGGTAGAGCAGAAAGCACTTATCATCTGTGGTGAATGTGATAACATCGTCAGCAGCAAGTGTGCCAAGGTTTGTTTTCAGTTAACATTTCCTATATAAATACGAGGGTATAAGGGTATAATTGGATGATAAAACAAAGAGGCAGCTCGTGTAAAAACGAAGTCAGGGAAATTTGTAGGAAGCCATTATCATTGGTGGTGTCATGATATTTGAACATTTTTTAATGTATGCAAATCATTTTGAGTTTGAACTATCATTCATTAATGAAGTCTTTGCACTTCATAATATTTAGCTTAAATTAACCACCCTAACTTGGAGTCAAGTGCAACAATGTTGTTCTTTGCAAGATGTCCCAAGTGTCTCGCGTTATTTGCAGGACAAACAACTCCTTTGATTGCTATTATAATTTCTCTTAGTGCCTTTTTGTTGACTTCTTTAAACTGGATTCTCTAGCCTTTGAATTGTTCAACTTTCCGTTAAAATGTTTCAATTTACTGAACCACAGCACGAACAAGAAGCAAGAGACCAGTGCTGGCCATTTTTACAATATATATTTCTGTTGTCTTTTTGTCGAACACAATTCAGAGACTGCACTGTGAAATAGCAAATTCAATTATGCTTCAAATACCGGGTTGCGGTCATCTACCTCATGTTGAGAAGCCCGATGCTGTTGCAGAGTTGATTGCTGATTTTGCTGGATGTGGTAGGTAGCTGCTAGGACTCTGGTTCTGGACTTATGGCTTCTCTTTCGGCTGGCCTTTTTCTCCTCTGACCCCATTTTGTATCTGTACATGTATATTCTGTGTTCTAAAGGTTAAATTAGGTCTCCAAATCCAGAGGCAATTATTTTCTAATGAATTTGGTAATTTACCGCACTTGTTTTACCAAACTTGAACTGATTGTAAATGCCTAGGAGTTTTGAAAGACCAACAAATAACGAAGCAAGTAGTAGGAAATACAGTTGATTTTCATGGGCTTTAATTTGATCATCTCCTTGTGGAGTTGCATGTATTCTTATTTATGAGATAGTGTAGTCATCGTGTGTTCTGCCCACTTCATCATTACAGAGATGCCAAAACATATTTGTTGGAAAAATTTTGAGGATGCTAACTAGCTGAACTCTTTCTTTTCTCTAACATATGTGTATATATATATATAGAGAGAGAGAGAGAGAGAGAGAGAGAGAGAGAGAGAGAACTCGACATCACCATCTCTGTCGATTTTATGCCTTAGAGAATTTCTAAGGTGACCAAGATGTAGAGTCATTACCAATGATTTATTCTACAGAGTCATTCGGAAAAGTTGATACAGAATGCTTTTGAACAAAAAGTTTTTAAAATTATACTTAAAAAAAATAATGATTGTTTAAAATAGTTATAGAAAAATAGTTATTTTAAAATTCTTTGCAACAATAATTCACTATAACAAAATAATTTTCAATCTTATCTGTATTAGTCAAATTATTTATATCTTTTGTGCAAATTAGTTTCGAATTTGTTGATTGGGAATTTTACCCAACGGAACATTAATTTTGCTATTGGATTAAAAAATTTAATATTTTAAGCTTAACTTTACTTTTTTTAGAATGAAATAAGTGCTTCTAAGTCTAACACCCCCATTTTATTTTTTATCTTCATATTTCTCCCAATGCATTTAAAGATATAATAATATTAAAAAATGAAAAAAAAAATACCCGTTTATACTCCTCTGGAATTACCTGATCCCTTGGCACCCTGAAATGGGAAAAAAGTCTTGGGGGTTATTCATAGAAAGCTGAGGGCGGGAAAAGGAAAAAGGACAAAAAACCAGAGCAACCTTCGGGGCCGCTTAATTAATTGGAGATGCGGGGGATCGAACCCCGTGCCTCTCGCATGCAAAGCGAGCGCTCTACCATTTGAGCTACATCCCCAAGTCGAAGACCCTACACCTTTTACATTTAGAAATAGCCTCTTTCTTAAATAAAAATTTTGCTCCACCAATGGAAAATTGACAGTGATTTAAACCAACCCTCATAATATTATATTTAGTTTGCGGCCGAAAATAAAACGGGAAAAATGTGAAATTTTGAGAAATAAAAATTAATCTATAGATAAATATCTTGTATTTTATTTTATTTATATTTTTTAATTTACTCAAATAAAATTATAAATTAAATTTTTACACCATTTTCTTTTGATCCTCACACAATTTGTTTGGATTAGAAATTTAGAAGGGGAAAAGAAATTGATTAAGAAAAAATAGAAATAAAATATAAAATCATAAATGGATAATTTTATTTGAGTAAATTAAAAACTATAAAAAATAAAAGGTGTTTATTAATAAATTATTCTCTATTTAATTATTTTTAATCTCTAAAATTTCATATTTTTCCTTCAATTTCCCATAACAAGCCAAACGTCAGTAGTAATTTTGAATCTTTGTTTATTTTTTTTCCCAAAACAAATTCTTAATCCCAAAACAAGATGACGAATATTTATACATCTATGTATGTATATAGATAAGTATAATGTGAACTACAAGTAGTTAGCAATTTAGGAGGTATTTGAAATGATAAAATTTGATAAAAGTTGTGAATTCGTAACTCGTGTAGTGACATAAAAAGTGAATAATTTTTAAAATTTTTTAATTTTTTTGACGATTTTTAAAAGTCTAAATGAAGCCTTTATAAATGAGATTTGTATAAGTATTTTTTGAAACAATTGATATTTTTATACTTTCAATTATAATATATTCTACTATAAAAAATTACGACTGGCTCCTAAAATATTCCCATAGAGTGTTAGGGGTGATGAAATTTGTTAAAAAACTTTAAAAATTTCTTAAAATTTTTTTCACTATACAAATTACGAAACTACAATTTATTTCATTTTATTTTACTTTTTACCTCATTTGTGTAATCTTTTGTATATCCTCGATAAAATCGACGCATTACTAGTAGTTATGTTACTTCTGAAACCTAACTGGTAACTTTTGTCTCTTCAACTCCTTCCTATCCTTTTATGTTTCTGGGAACATGCCACCATTGAGAGCTCAGCCGTAAAATGAGAAAATTACATGACTGATGCTGGGGTGACATGGAAACGTACCTTCGCTTTGCTACCGTTGAGAAAGGTGAAAACAAACAACAGACAATGCAACTAAATATGGAATCTTACTTCTACAAAAGAGCTTCGATTCTTCCATGAATGCATACATGGTTTCATTTCTAGCAACAACGAGAGAAAACAAAAACATAACAATTGACACAAAAGGATCGACGGAACTGAAGCCAAGAATATATCCCCAGATGAGAGCATTGTAAAGCCAAGATAAACAAATCATGCAAACAATATCAATAAAGTCAGACCCTTCGAGTAGACGAGTTGGTCAAATCATGCAAATAATATCAATAAAGTCAAACCCTTCGGGTAGACGAATTGGTCATGATAGAAGACTCGTTGGCTTTGGTCATGAGTTCGATTCTTCAATGTGGGAATTGTCCTTGGCCTTCTCGGTTGAACCGATCAGTTGGGGCTTACCTAGCTTGGTTTACCTCTCCGTGATTTTTTGCTGACTAGGGCCATAGGGGCAAGTTTCACCCAGAGCGCACTCTCAGGTAGCGGATACGGGCTTCCTCGCTTAACAGAATATCAATAAAGCCAGTAACAACGATGGAAAAATACTAGACATGAAAGAAATGACAAAGGAGAAGAGTAGGTATCTAACCCCTGGCCTCATATACTTCAAGAGAAAATGGACAACAACTTGAAATTGAGCATAGACTTCTCAGTCATGACTCCATGGCTCCATATAAAAGTAGTGCGTGCCAACATTGAGTTCTATATGCGCTAGGAATTTACAAGTATCTGAGTGATTAAGTCAAAGAACAAAGATGGGCAGGCCACATGTTTGGCTTATACCTTTCCCGGCACAGGGCCACGTAATTCCCTTGTTAGAGCTTGCACAATTCTTAGCCACGCATAATTTCAAGGTCACTTCTGTAAAATTTGAATTTATTCACAAAAAGGTGATGAACGCCTTGTCAGGTGAAGACAATGTAGGAAATAATGTACGTCTGGTTTCAATCCCAGATGGGTTGGAACCTGGGGAAGATAGGAGTGACTTGGGTTATCACAATCAATAGTTGAAATCATGTCCGGTAATCTGGAAGAGCTCATAAAAAGGATTAATGGATCAGACTACGACAAGATCACTTGCATTATTGCAGATGAGTACATGAACTGGCCCTGGAATTGCAGAGAAGATGCAACTCAGGCGAGCTGCCTTTTGGCCTGCGTCAGCTGCACTTCTGGCTTTGATATTCAGCATTCTACGGCTGACTGACGATGGAATAATAAACGGTATTGGTAAGAATTCATGAACTAACTTTTGACTCATCTGCTTCAGCATAACACAATACAGAATCGGAGATTTGGTAATTCATTAAACAGAGAATTGGCAATATGTACTATTATATACCTATTGGATTTTTTTATGTCCTTTTTTTTTTTTCAACCTTTTTGGTAGCACCACCAACAGGGAATCAGATGATTTATCTGTCACCAACCATGCCTACCATGAGCACAACAAACTTTGTATGGACAATCCTTGGTAACATGACCACACAGAAAATCATTTTTGATCTTATGGCAAGAAATAACAAAGCTGTGGAACTGGCGGACTGGGTCATTTGCAATTCAACTTATGAGCTGGAGCCATGAGCATTTACCTTAATTCCAAATGTCTTACCCATAGAGGCCCACCGTTGGCAAGCAACAGGCTTGGAGAGGCAGCAGGCCATTTCTGGCCAGAACACACGACTTGCCTGGCAATGGCTCGACCAACAACCACCTCACTCAGTCATCTATGTTGCATTTGGAAGCTTCACAGTTTTTGAAAAGATACAGTTCCAAGAATTGGCTCTGGGGCTCGAACACACCAACAGACCATTCCTATGGGTGATGCGGCCAGACATAACAGAGCAGGTGAGCGATGCTTACCCAGAAAGGTTCAAAGAAAGAGTTGCGACTCGAGGGATAATGGTGGGTTGGGCACCTCAGGAGAGGGTCCTTCGTCATCCTTCTGCGGCTTGCTTCTTAAGCCATTGTGGCTGGAACTCTACCATGGAGGGGCTAAGTAATGGGATCCCTTCCCTATGCTGGCCATACTTTGCTGACCAGTTTCTAAACCAGAGCTATAATTGTGATGTTTGGAAGGTTGGATTGGGGTTTAATAAAGATATAAGCGGGATCATCAAACGAGAAGAAATTAAGGATATGATGGAGCAACTGCTAGGTAACAAGACATTCAGAGCAAGGGCCTTGGATCTGAAGGAAGTGGCTGCAAGCAGTATCAAGGAAGGTGGCTGCTCTCATGGTAACTTCAACAATTTTATTGAATGGATGAAGGCATAGACAAGGTCCAACTGGAGCTATAACAAATAATATGCCAGTAATAATCTAGTTAGTAGCTAGTTTCTTTGCCAGCAAAGACCACTTTCTATTCTGCATGTACTGGTCCCAGGAAAATATCATACAACAGCCGTAAGCCACGAGCCCATGAATATAGAAATGGCTCTTAATAAGAGCCTCTTATTCAGTAACTGCCAACTACTGCAGTCAAGTAACTACAAGCTTCACAAAGGACGGACGTGGATATTTATGCATTAAGAATCAATATACCAAAAACTCTCTAATTTTACAAATTCAACCATTTAAGTCAATCAAAGTCTTCGAATTATAGAATGATGATATGGGGATTGGTATACATACCTCAAGCTAATGATCTCAAAGCAATGGGACAATCACAGCACACGCTTTTTTTTTTCCTGATGTCGTGTAAAGAGCTTTAGTTGATGGCTGTCCTATTGATTAAAAAATGACTAATACAAGCAAAAGAGTCAACAAATCTGAAATACTAATCTCTAATAAACTTCACTTCAGTGCTTCTGTGGACTGAATAGATTAAAAAAAAAACAAAAAAAAAAAAAAAGAGAGAGAAATCAACTCAGTGCAAGATACAGTACAGAATATGAGTTTAGTGGTTGTAAACTTTTGAAAAAATTTATTTTCATTCAATTTGTCTTTTTTTTTTTTTAAACAAAAATTAGCTTACCTTAAATTTTTTTAATGCAGTCTATTACACTTTTAAAGATTCTATTTAACTTAAATTTTTATAAGTCGGTCTACTATATTTTTAAATCTTTATTCAGTGTTGGCAAACCTTAAATCTTAGTACTACCTCTAGTTACATTTGTGAAAGATAATATTAATTTGAGGTTCATTCAATTCAATTCAAAAATAAAATAAAATAAAATAAGCTTAGTCAATCACTGATTGTGATTATACAATTTCAAACTAAGGCACTTTCATAGAAATCGGAGGCAGTGCACGAGATTCTCAATTGCCTTTCTCCGTAATGCTAATGCAATTTATAACCTTTCCTTGTTAAAGGTGACCCTGCTCGTAATAAGTCAAACATTGCTGAGCTTCAAAAGAAGAAGAGATGTATTTTGGCACAAAAACATTGGTGAGTGCACTGATTCAAGAAACCACTTCACTCCCTTTGCCTCAGGGAAACTGGAAAAATTAAATCGAGTACCAGCAATTTCCATGCCTTTTCCTCATAGTACTCCATTACCTCGCAAGCCTACCCTATGTGCTATGATAGAACCACGGTTTTATCAAAAAGTATTAGAACCAAATTAAAGGAAAAGGACGATCACTTCGAGGGGATCAACCTCCAAAAGCTCTAAAAGCTGTGTATTATTCTGATAACGCTCTATACACCATTTACATGAACGTTTAAAAACTCTTAACTAAGAATGAAAGTACTAAATCAAAAGATAATCAAGAGAAATCAATGAAAAGGAAATTAACTAAAATTCTGGTGTGATTGTTTGACTGACTCCAACAAAAATCACCAAAATTGGACTATCTGAATTAGAGAATCATATCATTCCCTCACCCTTAAGAACAACATTGTCCTCAAGGTTGAGATGCAACAAATTAAATTCTGGAAATTTCTCCTTGAACGAGTAGTATGGCTCCCACGTGGCATCCTTAGTTGGTAGGTTAGCCCACTGGACTAGAATATCTACAACAGCTTTATTCTTATGCTTGACTTGTCGTCTATCTAATTTAGTGTGAGGTTGTAATCTGGTCTCTCAAGTGGAGAAAATTTCTGGTCGATGACTTTGAGCAACACATTGATCTCCCAACTTCTTCTTCAAACAAGAAAAATGAAAAATAGGGTGAATCTTGGCACCTTCAGGAAGATCCAACCTGTAAGCTACATGACCTATTTGTTCAAGCACCTTGTAAGGACCACACAATTGTGGTGATAGCTTCTTGGAGGCACAAACTTGGATGGAAACTTGTTTATAACGTTGCAACCTCAAACAAACCCAATCTCTTACCTCACACACTGATTCCCAGATCAATCGCAAACACCCATCCAACTAATTAGCTAATTTCAGCCCAATTATAACATTTAAGTGTTTTTTTTTTCGAATCGAGATAGAATAATCCAGCAACAAGCCCTTTCGCCTGTCCCTTCTACCAACTGGTAACACCCATCTAGCTAATCAGTTTCTGCTAGTTATGATATTAAGCGTTTCCTTCGAATTGAGGCACACTAGTCATGATATTAAGCGTTTCCTTCGAATCGAGGCATAGTAGTCCAATAGCAAGTCCTTTTGCCTGTCCCTTCCACTAGTTGGCTAGCTTTTGGGGGCACTCCTAGAACTTCTCTTTGCAAAACAGAGTGTTCCACTATAACTTCTAGGATGGCTTGTGAATTGCTTGGATAATATTGGAAATGTGCTAAGGTTCTTCCAATTAATAGATGGATTGGAAGAGTAGGATACACGAACTTGAATTAACTATCTCCACGTTCGAAGTCCTTCAAATGTGAAGAGCCTTTATGAAACTTCCAAGATGATGGTTGAATTCTCTAAGTTCATCTCATACATTCAGTCATGCATCCATTTATTGAGAATTTCAAGTTATCTTTCCAACAGTTACAAGTTAGATGGACGGATTATGACTATGTATCTATAATAAATAAAGAGTGAATATTATTCCAACAGTTACAAGTTAGATGGACGGATTATGACTATGTATCTATAATAAATAAAGAGTGAATATTATCAAATGCTTCAAGCCGGTGTTGAAATGAAGGGAAAAAAAGTGTTGTCATCTCTCACCCATTCTCCATTAAATAAATTACAATTCCGACGAGAATCCATCAAATTCTCATTTACCTGTTTTGCCGACACACAAGCATAAGTCCCATTAATTACTTTATTTGTTCAACAGAGAAGAACTAACATTCGAAACCAAATCTTCTCTGAAACTTTCTTCTGAACTTGCAGTATGATCCATTTATGGCGTGACAAAAATGTTCTTGTAATGGAGGAGAGTTATTATTAATTACGTGGGTAATCTGGTGATGAAGTGTGCTGTGCCCCAAAAGTTGTATTGGTTTGATTCTTGAATCTTACTTGATTTAGGCAGGTAAGTGTTAAGAGGCTCAAGGGATAAGCACAAATTACCAACCTGCGCATGCCTTTGCCTACTCCTACAGGCATTTGGGAAGACCTCACCATGAATTTTGTTTTAGAACTGGCCAGAACACAGAAAGGGATTGATTCTGTCTTCGTGTTGGTGGACTAATTTTTGAAAATGGTACATTTTATTCCTTGCAGGAAGACCTCCATTGTTGCATGTGCAGCCAAAAAATATCTTGCCCGACCACAAATTGCATCCCCGACCAGAGGGTACATTCTAGTTAGATTGGGACTAAATAGTTTGATAGTTACACTGCACAGTTACTTAACTTACAATATTCAGAAAAAATCTGCAAAATATCACATATTTCAATACTTACACCTGTCACTGTCATTGTCTAGTCAAATCAGTAAAAGTATGTCGGTTCTCACACTTTAAATACCAAAAATGTGGCCAAGGTAT
>JAVXUM010000023.1:30420812-30451461 GCA_035590655.1 Pouteria glomerata
TTTATCTGTAAAGTCCAGAAGTGACCAGGTGAAGCTACAACTGACGGACAACAAAGGTACTGATTTAAAATTCAAATAAGAATGAATGATGCACCTTAGCAAGTTCCTCTGGATTAACTTCAGGTTCTTCCTCGGCCCAATCCACAGCTGGATGACAATTAGCAGCAAGAAGAAAATCTGATTTGGACCCCACCCGATATGCTCGTGCAGCAGCCTGTTATTTGGAATTTCCAAGGATGCACGTTCAAATTTCTAAAGCAATATTTGCATTGTTGTTTGATTTGATAAGCCTCGAGAGACAATATTAGCAGTAAGGTTGATACATTTGAAATAGTTCATGTATTTGGGGGGCAAAATTAGTTAATTGGCAAAGATGCAAGGCTAACGCATCAATGCTTTGAAACTTTTGGGAAAAGAAGTAGCCGTGGCATGGCTAAGTTATTCATATAGAATTTTTAATGGTGTTATTTTCAACAATCCTGCTAACATCAGATCAGATTACTGTGTGGAATTGATACAGTTCACTCGAGGCTGAAACCAATCTTCAGAAATTGGTATATTTTCAATACAAGAGTTGTAGGAATCAAACATGTCATTTGTTTTTGGTCAAGTTAATCTTAGAAGAGTGTTACAAATGTTTATTTTAGGATAACAATATTGTGTTGATGTATTTCTTTTAGGTTTTGAAGGTCATGAGTATTTTCATTATTTGAAAAAATTCAGAAAATTTTTATTTATGATTCTTGTTTGGTTTAGGTTGATTTAAACAAAAAGTCAATCCTATTAAGACAGAGTTCACTTTAGTCTGTGAAATTATACAATGTTAGAATGCTTATCAGAACATTGAAACTGCTTTTGAATTGTGCAAATCCAATTCCAACCTTAGGTCTGACACCTAAACCATCATCTACTAATTATTCTTTTTCCTTCAATTTTCTGCTGTTTGACTTTGAATTTCTACAACCATATCTATTATACCCATTTCCCTCCAACTTTAATCTAATTTACAACCCTAGCTTATTTTCGTTTCCCGATCTAACCATATGGCACAAAATAGACCAAACCAGTCCCTTGTTACTGCGCATGCATACCATTCACACTGCTCAGAAACAGACATCAACATGACAACAAGCAATATCAGCCCAACAAACCTACCCTTCTGTTACCATATATAAACCCTTAAAATCTCTAAATTACACTACCTTCTCAACCAAAAAGTTATTAATTATAATCATAAACCTAGAGTTAGCTCCTACTAATTTTGGGATCACCACCTTTGGGAGCATATGCCATGCTTATCCAACATCAGGAAGAGTAAAACAAAAAGATTATATTAAAGCACACTCCTGAGTCGCACAAAATTTAGTTTTAGATACAGCACCGAAGAAAGCATTTGGCTAGGTAAAGGGAAACTTGATCCTACAAAAAGAAAGAGAACAAAAATAATACACAGCAAGAATTGTAATGTAGTATAAGGTCACACAAATCAAACCCACAAGAATCCAAAATCCATTGTCACAACTGAAGACGAAAATAATCCAATGGATTAATTCCAAAAAATCTAACGAAATTGTAGACATCAAACACAGCAGGATTAAGGGCAGAACTAAGGACAAGCAACAGAACAACAAAGAAATAGTGAATGGGGATCATACAGAATTATGGCACTGGTAGTTGGTCAATTGACATTGTATGGTCACCTCACTAGAAAAGAAGAGAGCTTCAAAGCAACAGAACAGAGAATTAATGAATGGATCACAAAGAACAAAGGTACTAGGGTGTCATATCCTGAACTTTTCTGGCCCTATCAAAAAAGAGGAGAGTTTTGAACAGCTAGCTGATTGGCCAATATGAAGCAAGTCTGCTCATACAACAAAAGGGGTACTTACTCCTGACAGACACATTCGGCTCCTTATAACTCACATTAATGGTACAAGAACAGTCCCAGAAAGAATCAAAGACTATATGGAAGAAAATGGAGAGAAGGCACAGTAGTAACTCAGGCCAAATGCTGCACGCCATCAATAGAAGATAATATGGTAACCAAAAAAAAACCAATACGAGGAAATAATATACTAAAGCAGCTGGAATTAAAGTGAAAATTATCAAGCTAAATAAGAATTTCTAATGGACTTGGACCTTGGCAATTAAAAAACAATTTAAATGGCACAAGGAAACCAAACAACCAATGAAATAATCCCATTTTTACAAAGGCAACTATCAACTATAGCATCGGTAACCCAAGAAAGAATTGACATTTTTCTTTGATATAAAGCCATTCAAAATATTTTCACATTTTGAAATGCTTTTACTTTCCTGGGGAGCAATAAGTACAACAGAAGCATACAAAGTGTGCCCCAGTCAGTACTTGATCGCCACAGCACTCCATAAAATCATTTCTAGACTACAATTTAACTTACTTCAGCAAGTTTTCAAAAAAAAAAAAAAAAATCTAATGCTAATTTAAGAAGATCCTTTGTGTCTTATTTCAACTTTTTTTTTTCTTTTTTCTTTTTTTTTTATGGATGTGTTTTATTTCAATTTGTGCGATTGAATATGATTTTCTTGTAGCTAATCACGATTCATGGCACCACAGTCAGCACGTGACTGCAAACTGTAGATTCTAAAGGAACATGAATGATATTTGTGGCAAAAACTCGTAATAAGGACTTTTTTTGATCTTCAGATAGCCTATTCTTAAATTGCATTTGAGAAGCTAAAGTCCTGTCCAAGGTAGATATCTTAGGGTGGCCATCCCAATGGGAAGATTATGACATTCCAAAATGTAATGAAGTGCAGAAAGATTCAACCCAATTAGTTTCTTGTGTACAAAGGCTACCTTTGCATTGTTAGGGTGGCCAGGGATGTCTGGTCCATATTGATTTTTTGTTTTGAGATATCTTGGAATTACAAAGAACAGTAGTGGACTTGATACTTAGTTGGATAGCAGAAGTATTCATAGGACTCTAGCTCTAGTGCATTTGGAAGAAGAGCATGTTGCAATCATCTGGAGTAAAGGAACTGACGAATAATGTAAAAAAGAGTAGTTTGGAGGGCTTCAAGTTGGGGGACTAACAGTTGAAACCTCTCTCTAAATTGATTCTTAATTTTGTAGATGATCTAGAATCTTTTATATAAAGGAGGATGTACTTCGGGCGCTTTTGGCATAAATGGTATACACAACCTGTGCACTTTCAATAAATTATTCTTGTCCAATAAAGTGAAAAAGAAAAAGAAAATCGAAGCTGGAACCCAGAATCAAAACCACCGACCTGAGCTTCTACCCTGTAGGATTTGACATGCAATAAGTGAGTTAAATTAACACAATGCAAATGTCAAACAATAGAACAGTTCAAAGATTGATGAATGAAATGACAACTAGACTAAAAGAAAGGCAACTTACAGCATGAGACGAAAACCTCACAATAGCAAAACCTCGATTCTGTTGCTTTTGACCAAGATGGGTGTCTCCACTGCTAAAGGGCATAGCAAGATCCACAGATACAACATCTGGAAAAGCCTATGGAGCAAAAGTCCCATTCACATGTAGCCTATCTAAGTTGATATCAATATCAACTAAGCCACCTAGAAACATACCTGGCGAACAATTTTGTCAAATTCATCTGCACTCCAATCTGATACACAACAGCACAATAATAACTAATTTTGGACATCAAGAAGTACCATGAAGCATATGCATCCAAACAACTGTAAGGACATCCTTTATCTGACATGAAAACACACATATTGGGCCATACCAACATGAAGTCATTAGAGAAGTAAAAAGTACAAAAAGAAGTATGATGCCTCTATTAGTGCACCAAATAGAAAGATGGCATCAGATATTAAAGAAATTGCCAGCATTTGAGGCCTACCTCCCCCTCCACCACCATCCCCACCCCACCACCCAACCTTGTGAATTAAAAAACTACATAACAAAACAAAACAAAACCAGGGAGATATATAAGTGACAATAAAATCATCCCATTTGAGTAATATTCCATCTGGTTCGACCATACTCAGAACTAGTTAAGCACAGCATGTGACAGATACTATGCCCTTAGCCTAAAGGAACTGACTTAACTCCTACACAATGTAAAAGAACCTTAGTTATCCTATATGGTGTAATTTTGCTTAATTTGGAAGTATTTTCCTAACATATGAGAACATTAAATTTTTTAGACCAATAGTTTAATGGTTCTAGCTCCTAAATACAAACAAAGACCTTCAACTACACTAAAGGAATAGCAACCCAAAACTGGAGCTCAGAAATGTTCCTCAGATGCTTGAAATTTCAGTTTATGACTAAACCAAACCTTTGCGAAGGTTTCCCAAATACAAAGAATCCTGCTCAGTTGATGGAAGAACACCAATCTTTTTCCCCTCAAGCTGAAAAGCCAAAGAGATTCACAGATTAGTTCAACGTATCCCCCAAATTGTGGAATGCTAAACACGCCAAAAAAAATCAGTAATTATAACTATATGTCAGACCAATGAATGAAAATTATAAAGATCTAACAAAAAAGTAGGCTTAAGCACTAAAATATCATCATTCAGTTCATTAGTACCAAGAATTTACAAGACCCAAAAAATACTCAAAATGCTAACTAGAAAGACAACACAAAAATCTATAGAATAATTGAAAAGATAATCATATTCTACACGTGGCAACCAATTTGACCACCAGAAAAACATTACACCAGCAGTCTAGACCCCAGCTATGGCAGATCAAACCAAAAAAGCCTAAACTTTTCTCTCTCATCCTGTTTTCTTTATCTCTTCTGGTCATCTGTAGCTCTGCCTATTTCAGATACATGGATACAAAACATATGGGGATGCACTAGACCAAAGTCTTTTTTTTCTTGTCAAAATGGGAACCCAGTAGTAGAATGACATTTCCAGGAAAGGAGGTCACACTAATTCAGTCAGGTGAGGAGATTAGCCTCATTACTTCCACTGGGAGAGATGAGGCAAAACAAATGGCTCTCCCTTTCGGTTATGCCAAGATGTCTACCGTGTGAATATAACAATACAAACAATGCAGTTCATCAACCCACCACGTGCCTCAAGCAACCCCAAAAAGTAATCAATTTCTACAATCTTGGTAATACCATCAACACAAATAAGTAATTCAAAGCACTAATTTCCATGGGAGCAACAATTTGAAAAGAGGATATGGCCCTAATTGGGAAGAATATAAAACGGAACACAATGCCTACGGAAGTAGCTTGGATAAGATATTGATTTGCTCCTAAAATTTTTGCTGGTCTTGTAACGTGTAGCCAATCTCCTAGCCTAGCACTAAGCAACAATATCCTAATGGAGACAAATTTTTGAAAATAGAAGAAACCAACAAAGAGAAGGAATGAAAAAATTAATAAGTGAAGAAGAAGGGCCAAAAGTAAAAAATAGGTTTCATAGTCCTATGACAAACTCGCGTATGAAATTGTATTGATAGATCAAACTAGATTAGGGTTAATCTTAAGTTAGAACTTTGGAGGCACGTTTGGAATCCAGCAGTTTTATAGCAAGCAAGACTATAACAAAATATATGCACTACAATTTCAATAAAATTAAAACTACAAATGAGGAAATAGTGAAAAATAAGGATTAAAAAATAACAAAAAGTGATCATTTTCAATATCTTTGATCAATTATCCATGCAGATGGTTACTTAGACAAATCAAGCGGAGTGGCTTAAAATACCGAAGTGTCTCGGGAGTTCTATATGACTGTAAAATACCTATCAATCTGAAAGAGAAGTTTTCTAGGACAGGTATATGTTGCTTTCTTATACAGAGTGTAGGCCCATTAAGAACTAACACTCTTGAGATGATTGTGACAGAAATGAGGATGTAATATAAGAAAACAAATGAATATAACAAAAAGAAAGTTAAGATGACACCAATAGAACATAAGTTGAAAGAAGGTCTTTTAAGATAATTTGATCACGTTCAACATAGATCTAGAAATGCACCAATAAATAAAAATGATGAGATTCAAGTGAAGGTGTAATAAGGTCAAAAGGTGAATCTAAGATTACATAGACTAAAATTATGAAAAAATACCTAATTTTAAATAACACAACAGAAAACATAACCCTTGACATAATGGAATAGAGGAAAAAATTCATGTAGTTGATCCAACTAGTTTAACACTAAGGCTTTGTTGAGTTGAGTTTGTCCTATGATATAACAGCTCACTTGATACAGCTCAACATTAAATCGCAAAGTGCCTGACCTAGCAACTACATGATGTTTGATAGAGCGTAAGAGAGATATTCAATTGACGTAGTATGTATGTAACATCAAATTAATGTCAATTATAATGCAAAGCCCAATAGAAAATATTTTCTAACCATGCTCACTCAAAAGGGGACAGGAGGACATTAGACATGCAATGCACTGAAAAAGATGAAACACACATGCCAATGAAGAGTATAAACCATAACTTTTGATGAACGCATAACTAACTAAATTTCTCCTATTAAAGGACCAAACAATTGTAAATTTAAAGCAACATAATGAGTAAACAATGCTTTAATATTGTGGATCTAGTCAAAAACAAAGTTTTCGTACAAGGGACAGATGAATTTAAAGTATTCTGCATAACAAATTGCATCATTTATCTAGTTTTCATAAGAATTATATAAATATAAAGCCACTAAATGCAAGTTGCCACCACACAAATCCACCCTGACATTATCTTTCAAAACTCGAAGGCACAATTTACCATTATTCCAGATTTTTCCTTTATAGCTTTGTCAGCCGCCTCTTTTGTTCCAAAGCGTATAAAGCAAAACCCCTGGGTAATAAATAAAAAGAAAAAAAATATTCAAAGGATAACTCTTTAAGGGATGGGAGAGTCTAGTGTACCAACATTTAAAAAATGGCAGAAAAAAAAATAATAATAACAATAATAAGTGGGAGGAGACCTTCAAATTGCCTTTTTGGTCCTTTATCAGACGTAAATCCAAAATTTCACCACAGGATGAGAATACCTGAAAAGGACAAAAATACAATTAAGGATCTAACAAACAACAGGTTAGTCTACTCATGTTAGAAACGTGCCTTGAATCATCAGCTTTATTTTATGTGCAAGCGACCTCAAATCATCAGCTCAGTTTAAACTATTCCATTCTTATTACTGAGGCAACATGTTGCTACAACTTTGAAGCATAAAGATAGAGAAGACTGTGCCACTACCAACCAAGAGAGGAGCCATACTAAACTCTATCATCATAAATCATTTATAGAAATATCTAACATGTCTTTCTATGAGTTAAATTAGTAATGTGCATGAAATTCAAGTAACATCATCCGTTGCGAAACACGTACACCAATATGACACGATATAGATGCACTGACTTATCAATATTTTGAAAAAAAATGTAGGATATGACACAGCGGTGACTCGGCAATAATATACATTTATGTGTTTTCATGTCTTAGATATTAATACTTTATTCAAATTCGGTAGAAATAATATAATATAATGCTAACAAAAATTCTAAACCATGTATTTCATAGCTAAAAAATCAGCAAAGAAGTCGTATAATAATTACATTTTATCCAAAAAGATAACTAACAAATCATCTTAACAAAACACTGTTCCAAGAATTCATAAACTAAAATATAATTACATTCCATCAAATCATCAAAATATAAACTAATAAAGGGCTTTTTTCTTTATTTTAAAATTAATTTTATTCACGAGTCAACCCCCACTTAAAACCTTCTCATATTAGAAAAATAGATTATGTCATGTCCAAAATGGACCAAACAAAAAAAAGGGTTAAAAAAAATCAGACACGACAAAAAGTGAGTCTAACCCGTGTCCAGGACAAGTCCGCCGCATGTCAAAGTCTCTCGGGAGTCCAACTCAAAGACATCGCCTTGATTGTGTGCGTCCTTATTTATAGTATTATTCTATCCAGGTTATAGCTTTAAAGAAATTTGATAAATGGCTCCGTCAAGGGTTGCAAAAGAAATTGCGCTCGATAATTTATTTCACATCTAAAAGAATCCACGGTGTTCTTTAAGAGTAATTCAAAGGAAGTAATTCATCTTTCGCTACTTCATCGTGCGTTAATTGTCGTCAACTGATGTTGCAAAGTCTCTTTGTGATAATTTCATGGCAGTAAGCTTTGAACAATTTCGTTACAGCATGATATGTTAGTTGTTGTTGCCCGCACATGGATAGTTCAACGGTAAAACCTCTACAAATTGAAATAGAGAGGTTACCTGTTTGAACCCCCTATAGCTTTTGGTTCTGGTGGAGTGGGTCAAAAGCTCTAAGGGATTAACCCCACCTTTGGTGGAGGTACACCTAGTACTAAGACAACAATATGTTAGTTGTTTATCGACAACTCATCAGCCCTTCTCACCATGAAATTGACATCAAATAACAAAACAGGGTATTATAGAAGGTCAAAAGAACCCTTAGATCCAAGCCGCATAAAAAATAGAAAATGAAAAGGCTGCAATTTCTGAGTGGATGCCAAACCTCCCGAATTGTATTTTCAGTTAAGCTACGGGCCAAACCACCAACAAAGACCTCTGAACCTCTAACTGCATGTTCTTCAGGGCCACATAAAACAATCATTAGTAAGATAAAATTTTGCAGAAGAATGTGCATGTAAGGGATATCAGATATGGAAATTGTATTTAAAACTTTCCCCATGATGACAATTAAAAATAAGTATATATCTATGAATGCGTGAGAAGAGAATGTGGCTAGAATACATGTTATTGTAATAGACAATAAATTTGTTAGAACTATTTACACTAAAATTTTAAATTTAGGATAATCTTTCAGTCAAAGTCCGGGAAAAGGGACAAAAAAATATTTATAGTTCTATCGCTAGCTAAAACAATAATCCCCTTTCAGGAGGCAATTACAAAAGGAATAGGGTGGGGAAGACTTACCAGGTCGTGTTGAATGATGATCCAATGAATGACTCATCTGGAAAACAGAGTAATAACAACATCAGTTCTGCGAAGAGATTTGAGAAATCTAAACACCAAAATCGTGTACTGTTACCAAGCTCCAATTTATCACGCACGGGCGCAGCTCAACCCAATGTGCAGTATAACCACAAACCCAAAAAATGAACAAGCATCAACAAATCCATAAAACAAAATTCAAACGCCAATTTGGGGACTACTAGAGACACATTCTAGGGAGTTCGGACCAATGAAGGCAAATCCTCCGTTTGTTTCCATGGAAAATATTTCCCTCCGGGAGGGGGGTTTTGTTTCAGAGAAAAGGGAAATTCTGTAGCCTGATTCAATCATTTGCAAGAATGAGAAATCAATCACCTCCGTTTGTTGATGAAAAGTTGGAGTTTCGATGATCGACGGTGGACTGGGCGGGAATTGGAATCGAGCGAAACCCTAGAGCACCCTCAGCAGCTCCGAGCTCTCGGAAACCTCGTATTTTGAGGTCATCGTTGGGACGAATAGTATTATTATATATCGGGTTCTTACAGTGACTAAAATACCCTTCCGCTTACCGATATCCTCGGAAATCCGCTTTTTTTTTTTTTATTGAAAACGTAAATTTATCATTTACATACATTAAAATTTTATTTTAGTTAAACAAAATAATTTTTTTCACTTCATGTAGCGTCAATAACAGTTGAATTCTTATTTTGTTGTTATTATTTTTATTTATTTTCACAAACGTGCATCATAAACAAATATATTTTAAAAGCTTCGGTAATATTTTAAAAAAATAATAAATACACCTAATCTTTAATTTCTTACCCTCCCTTCCCTCTTATCTAACTAAATATTAAATTTTGAAACCCAAGAAGTTAAAAGCAAAACATTTTTACCATTTCTATATTTAATTTTAAATATATTATTTACATACTTTTAATTTTCCATCCCATATCTGCCAAACAAAAGAAAAATTATTATTCTCTATTTCGATTCTTTGCATTCTCACTAATTTAGTTTTTTTTTTTTTTTTTTATCTTTCCATCCCATTCTTTCAAATAAAAGCTAAATAATTGACACAAAATTTCTTAATTGACTTGTGATAAATAGAAACACATCATATTAGCTTAGATTGATAAAATATTTTAGCTTAGAGTTTTAAATTTTTTAAAAAATTTTAAAAGTTTTAAATTTTCTCTAATTAAATTTCACTATATATAACTTTCACATCATTTTAATATTAATTTTTATTTTTTTTAATTTTTTCAAAACTCTAACTATTTTTTGTTGCAAAACAAAAGAAGATAATTATAAATTTTTAATATTGCGAGTAGAGGAAAATACTGAAAAGTAATAAAAGCAAAGTTTAAAGTTATAAAAAATATAAAAAGAGTATTTGGAATTGTATAAAATTGTAAAAATTAATGTTTCGAGTTTTGTGCAGTAAATATTAAATTTTATAGTCTCATAATACGTGTTTGTAAAGATTTGTAAAATTTTATATTATTTTATTTTATTTTGTTAAACATAAACGGTGTCAAAATTCTATAAATATCTACAAATATAAATTACGAAACTGTAAAATTTAAATTTTTTTACTCAGTGTATAAGATATAAAATACTAACTTATATAATTTTACACAACTTCAAACATATTCAAAGTGTTATTTACTTATTTTTTTTCATAGTTATTTTCTCTGGTACAAAATGCAGCTGAAGAAAATAGTTATTTTCACTTGTAAAATATGCAGCCGAAGAAAAAGCCGGTCCAGCATGCAAGTGAGCAATAAATAGACAGCTAATCAAGAGCATTTCGGTAACTTTACAAAATGCACTATTTTCCATTGTCCCCGCCGTTGTTACTCTCTCATCAGTTTCTCTCTCTAGGTGCCCCCTGTTCAGTAAATTCCCTAATTGAAGCAGCTACCTTCCAAAAATTTCTGCCCTTGAAGTTTCACACAGCATCTGTTGTCGTATATGCGGCTGCTCAATGTCGAATTGTGGGTGGAGGTCCCCCGGGCTTCAGGCTCTCGAACACAGTCAATTCCAAAGTTGCCCCGTGCTCGCCGTTGCCGCCGGTTTTCTCGGCGCTTTCGATCAGGACCTCCGGTTCTTCGATGAGATGAGCACTAAGAGGTCGTTGAATATCAAAATGATGAGCTCAATCAGGCTAGCAAGATCGCTGATCCGTCTGGAACAGCTGATGTCTCTTCTGTGCTAGTGTCAGCTGTTAGTTTTGTTCTCGTTCATTGCTTTTTAGGAATCAATTGAAGCTCAAAGGTTTAAAATGTTGGTCAAGGGAAAAAGCAATTACTTGTGCCCCGCACAGTGTTTTTCTTTCATTATGGTTGATCAATTTGTTTTTCTGGATATATGTATATGTAGTTAATTTGTTTACAAAATCGTAATTAGGTAACAGTTTGATGAAAATGTTGAAAAAAAAACTGATATTCTCTAGTGATTCCCACATTATTTTCTGCATTTTTAAGCAGACTTCTGATGCAGTTTTGTTTTCATTTGTTGTTATTGTTGGAGTAAAAAAAAAAATTAACATAAAATGATATAAAAACATCGTTTGGTGTGCTAGAAAATATAGAAAAAATAAAAAAAATTTAAAAATTATTCATTTTTTATCTTATTGTACGAATTACGAATCCATAACTTGTCTTATTTTATCTTATTTTATTTCACTTTTTATTACTCTAAATATAATCAAAATGAGATAAGTTATAAGTCTGTAATTCGTGTAATAAAATAAAAAATGAATAATTTTTAAAATTTTTTAGCGTTATTTAGCAAACCAGACGCACATAGTAAACTGTTTGTTTGCCTATTAGTATGTGAGTAAAACTTCTGTTAAGTTGTTAATTGTTCCAAAAGTTTAAATTATTGAAAATTTGACTCAATAATATATATCAAGTCATTTCAACACTCTTCTCGGATGCAACCCCAATTTTTAGGTGGAACAAAGACAAGCTAAGCAAATAAAATTGCACGAAGTGCACTAACATAAACAAATAAAGTATACAATAATAAATGAGAAACAACAATATTCGAACCCAAAACCTCCGCAGCTCTAATACTATATTAAGGGGGTGTTTGGGGGCATCTCAAATTCTAAAAAACTCTGAAAATCTCTGAAAATTTTTAAAACTTATCTCACTGCACGCCTTACGAACCCACAATTTATCTCATTTTATCTCACTTTTTATCATACCAAACACCTTCTAAGTCACTAATTGCTTCAAAAACTTAAATTATTAAAAAAATAACTTTAACAGTGTATATCAAACTATTTTAACAACGTCCATGCAAAGAAAGGAGTGAGGTGATGGTGAAAAAAAAAACATAAGTGGATTTGATATGGTTCAAATTAGACCAAAAGGCTACTAGTTATTCTGGTAGCCAATAGTTCCTAATCGAATAGAGTTTTGTATCCCACCAAAGATAATGTGCCAGAGAATAAATTCTTATAAATGTAATTGTACTATGGAATCAAATATATTCTTTTCATAGGTTGAAAGTTGCTTAAATAATGAAAACGTAATGTTAAATTAGATAATAATAATATATTTGAAATTTATCTAATTTGATAAATATAGAATGATTACACAATTGCATATAAAAAGAAAAATAAATCAGTACGAAATTGACGATAATTTCTATTTTAAAAGCAATTGTCAAAATAAAAATTACAAAACTACAATGCATTCTTAAGCGAGTTATCTGCGAATGAATAAGTATGTGAGGATCGTTTCTCCGAATCATTGTAAAACATTATTGTTTCATATTGCCTTAGTTGAGTTAAGTGAAATACTATATATGTAATGTTCAATATCACTCTACTATAACGTATTTTAGAGATACGCGAGTACTAAATTATATTGGAGCTTTACAACTAAATGTGTTTGAGCGAAAATCATATTAGAATGGGGTAGGAAGTTCTTGCGATGCACCTAATCGAGTCTATACTAAATAATATTAACTGTGAAGAAGTAGGTCGTTACAAATAATATTAACATCAATACCTAGCCAGAAGTATGAATATGTAACCAACTCGGAGTGATATGGACTGTGTCACTAAAATACAGTGAAACGCTCTTAATTCACATCGCTCAAGTAGAGTTATGTGAAATGGCATATATATAATATTTACATCGCAAACATTGGATTCGATTGGAATTGTGTAGTTAAGTATGTTTGGGTGAAAGTATCAGGTTGGGTAACCCCTAAAAAGTTGTCATAATACACATAGCAAAACTTAAAATAGACAATATTGTATCGTAGAAATATAGGTGATTAAAAAAATTGTTAATTCGAGGTCTTAAGCAGTGGAATTTGCCCAGGGAAGGCTTTGCTTGTGTCTATAGGAGGTGAAAATAGCTCGGACACTTATGGCAAAAGTACCACGATACCCTTAGGTATCCAAATTTGATCTGTCCGGTCCATGTAGCCATTCAGCATCATGAGGATTAAATAGTTCTGTTTGGACAAGGCATTTCTATTTTGAAAGCTTAAATGCTTGTTTGGACAATGTCAAGAACAAAGTGTGTATCTCTTACATGTTGGGAAACGCGGAAAACCCCATAATCACGGCTGTAGTGTATATAAGTATTACAAAAAAAATTATTTACCGATCTAATCTACGAAAACGAGATCATACCTTCAGAACTTTTCGGTTTTGATCTCGGCAGATTCATGGCTTCGACCTTCACCTTTTAGCCTTCCGCCGTATTCCCGAAAATACTTCTTCTCTCACAAGATGGTGGGATCTCACAGCAGTCCTAGGGTTGCCATTTTGTGTTGTTCCCTAACAAACCTTTATTTTCTTGTTCGCCTTGGATTTTTGGGTGAATTTCATTTGTTCATCAGTTTGTTCTTAGGATTGATTAATTAGATTCCCGTGCCCTTAAGTGCATCTTTTTGGGATATTCTAGGTTACAAAAGGGCCACCATTATCATGGTCTCTTTCTTAACCAATTCCTTATTTATGTAGATATTACTTTCTTTGAGTTTGCCACATTCTTTTCTTAGCCTCAATCTCAATTTATCCTTGATGAAAGTCTTCCTCTCTCTCTCTTATTCCAACTGAGTCTATTTCAACCAGTCATCATGCTCCTGTGAGTCCATCTAGTTGTTAGTCTTGTCCTGATTTGCAAGTATACACTCGGTGTCATGTAGTGACTACTCCACTTTCTACTTCCTACACTCTGCCGCCAACTCCTTCCATTCTGCCTATTCCTGTAAGTGATTTAGATGTTCCTATTGCTCTTTGAAAGGATAGATGTTTTTGTACTTCTTGTTAATGTAGTATTAATGTACATCTATTGTAATAATTGTAGAGGATATATCTAGTCACTTGGTAACCTGAATGGTCACTAATGTAAGATGTATAGTTGCTGTTTAACATATATATATTCACACAAAGGAACTCAGTTAAGTGTGTGGAATTCATTTCAATTAGTCCAGTCTCTTATCATGGTATCAGAGCATTATTGTTAGTTCTTGTGTGTTGGTATCAAAAAAGTGACTGAAACACTATTGGATTCTATTCGACATTAAAGACGGAACAAAGGGTCGACGTTTCTGTCAAGTATAAGATGTCAACATATTGCTTGTTCAACCTCCTAAATAGCTCAGTGTGATCATTGAAGAGAGGGGACCACCATCGGAAGAACGCCATCACCAGAAAAGTCACCACGCACTACCTGCAAGTTTACACTTGGTTCTCACGCGCCTCCATTTAAGCCATGATTGATGGTGCGTGACACATCATCAGACCTCCGGCCTTCTTTATCGAATCTTCTCCTTCCTCTGGCGACTCTATCAGTACACTTTGTTCATCGATTGAACAAATTTTCTCCTTTCTCCTCCACTAATTTGTCATTGTTAGCGTCAAAGGCTACTGTGTTCTACTTCTAAATGGCTTCTGAGACACCCCTGGAACAGATAATAATTGGTGGGGTTGAAATAAAAAATAAAAAATAAAAGACAAGAAATAATAGAATTGAGAAGAGAATATAAACGTTGTATCTTGTCATATATATCATATAGATAAACAAGAGGCTTTTAAGTAGACTTATAATGAGGGATACGTATAGTAATGATATACATACTAAAATAAAGCTAATTATTTACTAAATACTAAAATATAGAATATTGTAATATAGGTAATATATATAAATAATATATCGTAACCTAATGCAAAATATTCTAATACTCTCCCTCAAACTCAAAATGGTAAAGGAAATAAGAAAATTCTAAAAATAGCTAAACTGGATAGCAGAATAAGCCATGAGTGTAGAATATGAAGTTGTTTAACTACTGACGGGACGAAATTTCGATGGTAAGTTCTTAAAGAAATTTCGTGCCAGTGATATAATTATTTTCCTAATTAGAGAAGGAAAAATAATTAATCAGAATATACGGTGTGCGAAATGGAACAAGAAAGACAAAACTGCTAAACCATTAGAGAAAAAACAGCAGCACTTTGCTCTCCAGAGTTTATGGCTAGTAAAAAAAGACTGATATATGTTGATTTATAATAATTGATTCTATCAAGAATAGTACTGTGAATAGGATACAAATTTAGTGTTGAGATTTCATCCTAAATAAAAAATATTCTAAAACGATGAAATATGAAGAAATAGATATCAGAATCAAAATAAAAAGGGCTTGTTCTCCCTCCCCCCTCTTCCTCTTCTTCTTAGTTTCTTCTTCTTCTTAGCCTAATTTCTTTTATCTATTTGTTTTAATCTATATTGTGGGTTAGTGTGCCAACTAAAGAAATCTTTGTATGGTCTGAAAGTATCCTAGAGCATGATTTGGCAAATTTAGTACAATAGCTATTGAGTTTGGTCCAACTAGGTTTGTTGTGGATCACTATTTTCTAGTCACTCAACACATAGTAAGATATGGCTCTTAATATATCTAGATGATATTGTTATCACATGAGATGATACACAATGGATATTGATTTGAATTATTCCTTCAAAAGAAATTCAGTATTAAAAACTTGGGACTATTAAAATAGTTTTTGGATGTTAAGATAGATCATGAAAGGGGATTGCTCTCTCACAATAGAAATATGTTCTAGACTTATTGTTCGAGACAGGTATGATAGGCTTTAAACCGACACTCCAACAATCCCAATATAAAGCTGGTTACAAATGGGGGTGATTTATTGGAAAATAACCTCGTATTGTTCGAATTCTGAAATATTTGAATAGAGCACTTGGGAGGGGGCTTGTTATATCAGGGTAAAGGGCATGCGTCAGTACAAGGATACACTTATGTAGATTGTATAGGATTTCCATCAGAACAATGCTCCACCATTAGTTATTGCATCTTCGTTGAGGGTTGTTGGAGCATATTATTGTTATAGGAGCACATTAGAGCATATTATTATATTACAGATGAGGGTTGTTAGAGCATATTATTGCAGAAGCCATTGATATATACATAATAGGAAAACCAAAACTTCCATACGTGCTTTCTTTCAACCCCTAATCTGACATTGACTAATCAATCTAAACCACAGAATAACAATAAGATCAAAGTATCCAAAGATTTGTAGTCTTTGCACGAAAATCTTGCCTCCCACTGATGTGTGTTCTAGAATATAATAGTAGAAAACCTCTCTACAACACTCTTATGTAAATTATATATATACACACATAAACCTACTGGGTCTAAACCCTAATGCCCACAAGTATCCTATCTCATTCTTAATCCTTCAAAGGTCCAAATATTTTATAATATCGAAATAATTTAAGAGCCCAAAATTAAATAAATACCTAACTATTAATTAAGTAATAAAAATTATTAATATAATCATTTTCTGGCATAAATAACTATTTTTATGCTGAATGATTTGATTGTGCAGGACGAGGCTTGGGCAGCTGGGGGCAGTGGGATTCTGTTGAGAACCACCAATGGTGGCAAGACATGGATTCGTGACAAAGCAGCTGATAATATTGCAGCGAATCTGTATTCAGTAAAGTGAGCTTCATCCTTGATAAAACTTGCAGTGTTGATTTGATCTTTTGGATCCTCAAACTAGAGCCGTCGAATTTTACACTTTGAAGCTGATGCCACATCAATCTAGGCCCTTTTGTGTGGTTGTAGAATTGTCAAAGGGAAAGCTGATTAAATAACTACTTGGATTCAGAAATGTAATTTTAAGATTCAAAATCTTCTTTTCCATTTTGACATCCTGTCATCTACAAGGCAATTAGAAGTGCAAGTGGTAAATATATAAAGGAATGAAAGGGAAGTTTTGGGACGGAATAACCGTGTATTATTGTGCTTGCAGGTTTACACACCAATTTAGACTATTCTTTTGCCATTAACTAAAGACTTCAATTTATTTTGCAGGCTATTGATGTTCTGATCTATCTGATGCAGGTTTATCAATGAACAAAAGGGATTCGTGCTTGGAAATGATGGAGTCTTGCTTCGGTATCTTGGATGAATTAACAATTACAAATGGTAAACTATGCAACTTCCTCTTGGGTCTCCTGATATCTTTCTAACTCTCTTTTCAGTAGCAGACTGAGCTGAAGTTAAAGCAGAAGTTTTAGGGTGTTCAGCAGCTATTGTAAATTGAACTGTTTTCTAGCCAAAACTGAAATTGACTAATTATTTGTTTTAGACTCGTCTTTTTTAATGCAAAATATTTTTGGGGACACACTTCTACTCACCAAAAATATTTTTCTGAAACATGAATAAATGTGTTTTGTTCAAAAAAAAATTTATGTTAAAACAACCTGAGCCTCAATATAAAATAAGTTTTCTGAAAACCATCTTACATTTAGACAAACAACCTAGATCAAAGTCTTATTTTTTATGAAGTCATTGAAATTGACTAATCGTGCAGGCATCTGAATGGAAGCAATTTTGAACTGTTGAAGCAAAATTCTTACTCTCGCTATTATAACAAAGGCTTATATTTGAGTGATTTGACATTGACATTGTAATCACATGGTAATTGCTACTAACATTATTATTTTTATTTGTTTATTCGCTTATTGTAATTTACAATTATTTCCCAGTTAGTGTTATGATGACCGGGGCGAGATTTTTGGTGACCAAGGTTTGCAGTAGTTGTCTTCATTATTATAGAAGTTTATCATTTTGTGATTGTTTTAGCTAATGGTTTGAAACCAGATTGAACCGGCTGGCTGAATTAATAAAACTGTGAATCGGTTCGAAAGCTGGTCCGACCTAAATAATAAAAACCACTAAAAAAACAAAGTGACCTGTACAAATCATTTGCAATTTATTTGAACTAACATGTTCAAGTATCTTTAAAAGTGAAATTATTATCCTAATGAACTAAAAATACTATAAGCCTCCATTTAGAAAATTATAGATTTCAAATGAATAGATTTGTATTATATATAAATTAAAATATAAGTTAGATTGTTAATTTATGTAAGATTGCATGAAAAAATTTTAATTAATGTTGTTAAAATCTCAATTTAAATATTAAAATCTTACGATTTTACAATATTAGAGTAAGAAAACTTGTTAGACTTTATGTATAATTTTAATAGAAATAAAATAGATAAAATCTCGATTTTGAAACGTAAAATTAGTAAAATTTCAATTTAGAGGTGATTTTACTAATTTTAAAAATTAAGTGATTTTTGAATAATTTTGTCAAATAAAAGACTTTTATTGTTTATTTTTAAGTGCTACAATTATTTCACTCATTACTTTTTTTTTTTTTAGATTTTTTTGATTTTATAATATTATTATTATTTACTGTACTGTACTATACTAGTTGATGACAATGTGCATTGTTCTACCAAAAGTGTTCACATAAATTATATGTAATAGTTATAATAGAAAATAAAGAGTCTTATAATAAAATATTATAAATATATTTTAACTCTTATAAAAAATTTGTAACACCCGGTATTTTAATTTGGGATATTTTGTATTATTTTGGATAAATAAAATTTTTAAATTGAGTTTAAATGGATTATTATATTTTTACTAGGCCGGGTTGAGCCCAAAGTGATGTTGGGCTGGACAAAGTGGGCTAAGGGCCCGGGTATCTTTTCATTTCTTCTTTCTTTTTCTTCCTTTCCCCGTTTTCTTTCTTTCCTTTGTTTCAATCGACCCAGAGAGAGAGAGAGAGAGAGAGAGAGAGAGAGAGAGAAAGAAGAAGAGAGAAAGAGGGGAGAGAGAGTTTCGAGGCAAAAGAATAGTCGAACTGGGAGTTTTCGAGGCCGTGATCATTGTGGTGTGGTCCATTTCGTGAGATTCGAAACAAGGTAGGAGAAATCTAAACTTGAAAATTGAAGAGCAAAACGATTTTCCTCAAATTTTCTTCATTTCTCTTCAGATTCGAGGTAAGTGGGATTTAAATCTGTGTTCTAAATGTCGTAGGGATTATTTTGATATATATATTGCATGATTTAGATGAAAGGGATATGTGTGTGTGTGACTGTTGTATATACATGCATACATATGTGAAATTAATATTTGTTCTTGAGTCATTTTTCAAATTAAAGTTGTAAAAATGTGAGATTTACATAAGTGAACATTTCTATATGAAAGATTGTTGGAAAAAAAGTCGGTTTGAATGAATATGGAAGGAAATGGAGAGAAAAACCGGAGGAGCTGGGTTTGGGGGGTTGGCGTCCGGACGGTCCGTGGGGGTGTCCGGATGGGCCTTCGGGGCGTCCGGACGGCAGAAGGCCATTTTGGGCTGTTTTGCTTTTTTTTGCTCCCCAATATGTTTTTTGATCTCCAAACTTGTTTATATACATTTTACAAGCATTATATAGATTCTGATAGGAGGTATTTCTCGAACCCTATTAAAATCCCAAAAATGTCCCGGGATCGTGTAAAAACTCGAGTATGTTATGGACCTGATGTCTCGGAAGTCCAGCTTGGATCGGAGGTCCAAAGCTCGAGCTCGGGGGAGCCCGAGCCCGAGCCCGGTAAGAATCTGAGCTCATACCAACAAAAGATCCGAGCTCAAGAATAGACTTGAAGATCACGTAGAGATTATTCAATACGAGATTCACGCCTCACTTATGGGAGGAAAGTATATCCTTAGGGAGCACCTTCTCAAAACGGTTACGATTCGATAAAGTCATATTTCGTGTAAAGATGGAAACCACCAGAGAATCCGGCGACTATCCCAAAATTGATGCTTATCCAAGCACATCAATCTTCCATTATAAATAAAGGAATACAAAGCTATGAAAGGTACGTGATCTTTGACCAGGTTGTTACTCTGCCAGTTTACTCTCAGATTATCGTATCTGATTTAAGTATCGTAGTGTCTATGGCAGGCACCACACCGGTGTCCTTGGCGAACAGGCGGATTCCATCCAGCTCCGATATGTTTGGCGGATCCTCGGGTCGGGTTTATCGGATCGAGCAACCATCGAAATTTCATCATCAACCGTTGGCGCTGTCTGTGGGAACGAAGAATATTCTCTGTTTCTCAAGTTTATGGTTCAAACTCGGTCCGGCGTACACACACTCAGGGATCAGCCAAGTTCGACGATGGGGGATCAAGTTCACAGCAATGAACGGATAGCGGCAATGGAAAGGCAATTCGCTGATATGGCGGCTACCGTGCATGCTTTGATAGAGCAGAATCGTGTCCTCATGGAGCAAGTTGGACGTATGGCCCTGGCGCAGCCGCCACCCCCGCCACAAGACAACAACGGGGGCAATGGCAGCGCCATCCAAAACGACGGAGACGGGAGGATGGTTGGAGAGAATGAAGCGCAGGATCCCTCTCCACGACGAGGCGGTGTGGCGGCTGAGGCTCAAATCGAAACTGTCAGCTGTCGTGGAGGAGAGATGGAGAGGACAGACAACACGGCTGTAGAGGAGATAATCCGGGCCATGCAGGCCCAAGTTGATGGAGTAAGGGACGCAGTCTAGCAACCCAATATCATCGGGGATATTGTGGATAAGACAGGGACGCCCTTTACCCTGGAAATAATGGAGTGCCCGCTCCCCCCCAAGTTCAAGATACCTACGATAGACTCTTACGACGGCTCTAAGGACCCGTTGGATGACTTGGATACCTACAACTCTGCAATGCACCTTCATGCAGTCCCCGACGAGATCAAATGCCGGGCTTTCTCTATCTCGCTGAAGAGACCAGCAAGAGCATGGTTCAATAAAATTAAACCGAGGTCCATCGCCAACTTCAAGGAGTTGAGTAAGCAGTTTGTGTCCCACTTCATTTGGGGCTAACGCCAGATGAAGCCTCCAGCCCACCTGTTGACTGTCAAGCAAGGGAGAGAGGAAACCTTAAGGGAGTACGTGAGCAAGTTCAAGTGGGAGATGCTAGAGATAGAGGAAATTGAGGGCAAGGTGGCCATCACGGCCTTCATGAGTGGTCTGAGGCCGGGGCGACTCACTTTTTCCCTGGCCAAAAGACCTCCGGAGGATATGGCCGAGCTAATGTCGAGAGCTCAGAAGCATATCAATGCTGAGGACGTAATGAGAGTCAGGAAAGATGTCGAAGCGCCACGGTCAGATCAGAAGCGTCAACAAGAGAGCAGACCTGAGCGGGAGGCAAAGGTTACTCGGACCCATAACAGTGAGGCAGAGAAGATTACAGAAGAGACCGGCCTCCGAGAACAGATTGGGGCTTTACTCCGCTCAATTCGAGGATGGAACAAGTCCTCCACACTATCCAGAGTGATCCAGAATTCAAATGGCCGAGGGGAATGAAAGGCCCGGTGAACTCCAGGGACAAATCCAAGTACTGCCTTTTCTATCGAGACTATGGCCATGACACCGAGGGTTACATTGACCTAAAGAGGTTAGTCGAAAGCCTTATTAGAAAAAGGAAAGTACCATGGGTTTGTGGCTGGTCAGCAAAGGGAACAAAGAGGTAACCGGACCCCACCATGGAGTTTGAGGAGAAGCTCGGGAAGGGCGCCGCCAGCCCAGAGAGCTTTGGGTGAAATAAATATGATCTCTGGGGGGTTGGTTGGGGGAGACGAGTCCTCGACATCAAGAAAGAAGCATGTCAGGGAACTCAGGGCAAGGGAGGTAATGACGACAGAAAATCCCTTGAAGAAGGTTAGGTCGGATTCCCTTTCAATTACCTTTACTGAGGAAGAGGCCCAAGAGTTGAGCCACCAGCATAACGATCTGCTAGTGATATTGGCTGTCATAGCCAACTTCCAAATCTACAGGATCCTGGTGGACAGTGGTAGCTCGGCCGACATCTTGTACTGGGAAGCTTTCAATAAGATGAACATTGGGAAAGACAAGCTGAGGCCAGTATGTTCCCCCTTGATCGGCTTTGCTGGGGATCGTGTAGAACCCCTCGGGTCAATAGCCCTTCCTGTCACCCTGGGTTTAGAACCGGCTCAAGCCACAAGAACGGTAACCTTCCTGGTAGTCGACTCCCCCTCGACGTATAATGTGATATTAGGGAGGACAGCATTGAATCAGTTCAAGGCTGTGACATCAACCTACCATCTCCGTCTCAAGTTCCCTACAGATGAGGGTGTTGGCTGTTGAAAGGGAACCAAAGAACGGCTAGAGAATGCTATGCCTCATCGTTACGGAGAGAAACCGCAAAGGAAACAATGATTATTGACAAACTGGAGGTTCGAGACGAAGAGGAGGTGAATAGGGGAGAGCCTGGCAATGACCTCGAGGATGTCATTATTGGCGATCCCGACCTCGGGAGAACGGTGAAGATCGGGACATCGCCCCCGGAACAGCAGAAGGAAGAGCTAAGGACCTTCTTGAGACAGAACTTGGACGTGTTTGCTTGGACTCATGAAGATATGCCAGGCATTGATACAAAGGTAATGGCCCACCATCTCAATATCCTCCCGGAATCGAGACCAGTCAAGCAAAAAATGAGGATCGTTGCTCCGGATCAATATGATGCTGTGGCCGAGAAGGTAGAGAAACTTCTCCAAGCCAAGTTCATAAGGGAGGTGCAGTATCCGACCTGGCTCTCCAACGTTGTGATGGTCAAGAAGTCCAACGGGAAGTGGCGGATGTGCGTCGACTTCACGAATCTGAACAGGGCATGCCCCAAGGATAGCTTCCCTCTCCCGGCGATAGACTAACTGGTGAACTCAATGGCTGGCCATCAGGTACTCTCTTTTATGGATGCCTTTTCAGGGTACAACTAGATTCGGATGGCCGAGCAGGACCGGGAGCACACCGCCTTCATTACAGACCGAGGCCTCTACTGCTACGAGGTCATGCCTAAAGAATGCTAGGGCCACATATCAGAGACTGGTCAATCTTATGTTCAAGTCTCAGATCGGACGCAACGTGGAGGTGTATGTAGACGACATGCTGGTGAAGAGCAAGGAAGCGTCCGAGCACGTGGCCGACCTGAAAGAGACATTTGCCACTCTCCGGCAATTCAGGATGAAGTTGAACCCAGCCAAGTGTGCGTTTAGTGTTACCTCGGGGAAGTTCCTCGGATTCATGGTATCCAAACGGGATATTGAAGCCAACCCAGAGAAGGTCCGAGCCATTCTAGAAATGCAATCACCAATGACAACTAAAGAGGTTCAAAGATTAGCAGGGCGAGTAACAGTTCTGAACAGATTCATTTCGAAATCCTCGGACAAGTGCCTGCCCCTTTCTTCAAAATTTTGAGGAAAGCATTTGAGTGGATGGAGGAGTGTGAAGTGGCATTCCAGCAGCTCAAGCAGTACTTGGGGGCAGTTCCACTGCTTAGCCAAACCACCCCCGGAGAGCTACTATACCTGTATTTGACGGTATCACCGACAGCCGTTAGCTCGGCCCTAGTCAAGGAAGAGGATGTTACACAGATGCCGGTGTACTACACGAGTCGAGCGTTGCGGGGAGCAGAGGAAAGGTATCCGAATATGGAGCTGTTGGCTTTCGCCCTAGTCAACGCAGCTCGGCGGCTGAGACCCTACTTTCAAGCCCATACTGTGATAGTTCTAACAGATCAACCGCTCAAGACGGTGCTCCACAAACCAGAAATGTCGGGAAGGCTAGTCAAATGATCGGTGGAGTTGAGCCAGTTCGATATCCAGTATAAACCCCAGGTATCAATGAAAGGGTAGGCGGCCGCCGACTTCATAGCTGAATTCACGGTGGCGCAGGAGAATCATTACGAGGAAGGAGAGGTGCTACAAACTTGGGTCTTAAACGTTGATGGCTCATCCACAAGAGAGGCTAGTGGGGCTGGCATTGTTCTGATATCCCCAGAAGGCTTCAAAGTAGAGTATGCACTCAGGTTCAGCTTCCCAGCCTCCAACAATGAAGCAGAGTACTAGGCCCTGATTGCCGGGCTGCAACTAGCTCTTAGAATGGGGGCAGACCACATCAAAGTTCGTAGCGATTCTCAGCTCGTTGTTGAACAAGTCGAAGGAGAGTTCGAAGCTCGGGGCGACAAGATGGCTAAGTACCATGAAGTGGCCAAAAGCTTGACCAGGAGGTTTTCTAGTGTTGTGCTGGAGAGGGTGCCCAGAGAAGAGAACAAAGAAGCAGATCGATTGGTAAAAATAGCCTCGTCTAATGACAATCTCGGAGTACCTATAGAAACCCTCAGAGAGCCGAGCATCAGATCAAATGTCGTGCTACAGGTAGAAGTGGAGGCGACTTGGGCTCGGCTCATAAGGGAATACTTAGCCGACGGAAGCTTGCCAGATGACCCGAACGAGCAAAGAAGAATCAAGTACCGAGCCATGGGATACACCATAATCCACGGGGTGCTCTACAGGAGGAGTCAGACCATGCCCTTGCTGAGATGTGCAAACGAAAATGAGGCTGAGTACGTCTTACGGGAGATCCATAAGGGCGTATGTGGGAATCATTCTGGGTGGAGATTGTTGGCCAAGAAAGCCATCCGAGCCGAGTATTAATGGCCTACCATTGAAAAGGATGTTTGGGAGTTAGTAAAGAGGTGCGACAAGTGTCAGAAGTTTGCAAACATCCAGAGGTTACCTACACAAGAATTAACCCCGGTCCAAAGTCCCTGGCCATTCGCCCAGTAGAGAATTGACATCGTAGGGCCGTTACCCCCAGGAAAAGGGTAGAGGAAGTTCGCTGTAGTCGACATTGACTATTTTACAAAATGGGTGGAAGCTGAGGCCCTACCAAGCATCACGGAGTAGAACATAAGAAAATTCTTATGGCAAGGGAAAGGTTTGGAATCCCCAGAGTAGTGGTAACTGATAACGGTAAGCAATTCAAAGGAAAACAGTTCAATGAGCTCTGTGAGCAACTTAACATCAGCCACCACTATTCCTCCCCAGAACACCCTCAAGCTAATGGACAAGTAGAAGTAGCCAACAAGGCCCTCCTCAAAATTATTAAGACCAGACTAGAAAAGGCTAAGGGGCTATGGGCAGATGAGCTACCGAGCATATTATGGGCTTACAGAACAACAGAATGAACTCCTACGGGGTACACTCCTTTCTCCTTAGCATACGACACAGAAGCAGTAATTCCGGTTGAGATCAGTCTCCCAAGTCCAATGGTGAAGCTCTTTAATCAAGATGCCAATGAGGGAATCTTAGCGGAAGAGACCGATCTTGTGGGGAAAATGAGACTTCATGCGGTAGTAAAGATGGCGGCTTACTAGCAGAAAGTCAAGCAATACTATGATAAAAGGGTTCGGTTGCGACATCTGAAGTTAGGAGACTTGGTACTTAAGAAAGTCAACCAGTCGACTAGAGATCCTCGTGAAGGGAAGCTCAGACCAAACTGGGAAGGCCCCTACGTCGTTGATTCATTTACAAGGAAGGGAACCTACTGGCTGAACGATATCACTGGAAAGAGGTTGCCACACCCCTGGCACGAAGAGCACCTAAAATTTTATCATGTTTAAGTTTTATGACTTCGGAGTTTAGATATTGTGAATTACAGTTTTAAGCCGTTTGAAATTTTGAATTTGAATGTTTCCCCATGTCTGGAATTAATCAAATTGATAATATGAGACCGATCTGGAAGACTGGCTAATAATGAGTGACCTCGCGCCTAAGAGATAAGTGACCGAGCTCTAAGCTCGGTCATTACGTAGCGGCCTCGCATCCGAACTTTGAACCGATCTAGAAGATCAGCCAGATAATGAGCAGCCTCGCGCCCAAAAGAAAAGTGACCAAGCTCCGAGGTCGATCACTTATGAGCAGCTTTGCGCCCAAAAAGAAAAGGAACCAAGCTCCAAGCTCGATCACTATTGAGTGGCCTTGCGCCCAAAAAGAAAAGTGACCAAGCCCCGAGCTCGATCACTAATAAGCGGCGTTGCGCCCAAAAAGAAAAGTGACCGAGCTCCGAGCTCGATCACTACTGAGTGGCCTTGTGCCCAAAAAGAAAAGTGACCAAGTTCGATCACTACTGAGCGGCCTCATGACGATCCAGTGCATCGTTGTAAGGAGGGCCGCAAAAGCCGGCTAGGTATTTGTATTAACTCGAGCAGCAACTTAAAAAGGTTCAAATTTACCCAAGATTCATCATTTATTTATTTCGCATGCAAATACATGTTAATAAGTGATTGAGATAAGTGATGGAGGCCAAGTCTATCAATTAAGCCAAAAAAAAAAGAGAACAATATATAAAAAATTTATTCCATTGATATCAAAATGTTTACAAAAACATTGGAAGGTTTACATTTTTGTAAGGATCTTACCCTCCTAAAAAAAAAAAAAACACTAGGAAACTAAGGGTGAGCTCCGCCCTCAGAGTGATCCGGGCTCTGAGATCCGGCTGGAGGAGGCCCTCCGAAGGCAATGATGCCCGAAAGGTCCAAGTCTGGGTACTTCAGACTGATCTCCCTTTTGGCATCATTAAACCTATACTCGAAGGTCTCGGCCAGCCAGGCCTGGGCCTCATCGCTCCCCTTGAACGCTTCAACGGCTTGTGCCTTCTCAGCTTCAAGGTTGCCTCGATCTTCTTCAACTCTTTGAGGGCTTCCTCCTTCAAGCTGACCTCCGCAGTCAGTGAGGATGATGCCGCCTCAGCATGAGCCATAGCCTCCTCACGAGCCTTGCTGGCCTGATCTAGATTAGCCTTGCAATCCCGGACCTTGGTAGTCATCAGCTCGACCTGGGCCCTTAGTTCGGTCACCTCCTTGCTCAGGTAAGCATTATTGGAGTGCTCTATGGCGGCGAGCTAGCTCTTTTCCAAAAGCCGAGTCCCGAGCTCGGAAGTGTAGACCATCACCTGAGAATACAGAACAAAATAGTTAGAAACGGTCCGACAGGAAAACCCAAGGCATAAGGATCTTACCTTGGCCATGTCGTGAGCAATGCCTCGGGCAAGGACGCTGTGGGACATATCCTGAACCCGCTTTAGCTCGATAGGAGTCACGATCCCTTGTATTTTCTGGACCGCTAACTCCATGTCGTCCACGACGTCTGGAAGGTCAGTTGAGTGGGGGATCAGACCCTCATCCCTGGTTGAGGGAATGACTGGAGTCGCGGAAACAGAGGCAGAAGGCCAACGGATCAGATCAGAGATTGGCATCTGATCTTGGTTGTCCGCCCCAGGCAACCATTCTTGAAAGGTGCTAGTATCAGCCAACCTTTGCTTCTTTCGAAGCTGAGAATTCGAGCCCGAGCTAGAAGCCCTCTTGCCCGAACTCAAGAACCTCTCATTGTTGAACTTCATCGCTTCGGAGGAAAAGTCCGCGACGTCGAGGTCGGTATCTGCATCCAACAGAGGAAAGGTCAGGTAAATTTAATAAGATGACATTCAAATAAGAAAAAACCTAACTCACTCATTTCACGTTCAAACTCAAGTGTCTCTAAGGAAGGCTCAGGACCGAGTATGTGCTCGGCCAGACTCTCTACAGTCAGGATGAGGGAGTAATGATGCAGAGATGATTCCTGCGCAAGTTTGGTGCGCCCAAGTTGTTCCTTGGAGATCTGAGGACGAGCCCTAGCTAAGAAGAGAGAAAAAATGGTCAACACTAAAACATGGATTTGACAAACTAGTTAAGACTTGAGATCTTACCCTCCTCAGACGGGCGCCCCCAGGACAGGGGGCAACGGATCTTCTTGTCTTCCTCGGTCTCCCAAGGACAGAATTCCCATCCCTCTCCGTACAAGAAAAAGAAGTGATCCTTCCAATTCTTAATAGAAGAGGGGTAGCTGATCACTAGGTTCAACGCTTTTGTCTGGGCGGCGAAGTAGTACCACCCGTGACCGGCCTCAACAACCCTGTAGCAGTACATGAATTCGTCCGCGGTGATGTGCTCGTTGGTAGTGGCTTTCCATATCACGGCACTCCCCACCAAAATCTTCCAGCCATTTGGAGTCAACTGGGCTGGGTTGATGTTGAGCCTAGCCAGAACCTCCCTGATGGGCCGGGTGAGAGGGAAACGAAGCCCACTGGACAAGGCGGCCTCGTAGACAGTCACGACGCCCTTCATAATTGGCGAACAGGCCGTATCATCTGGAGCCGGCCATCGATAAGCTAGATGTTTTGGGGGTTAGAAGGATTTCAGTATCTTTTTCAACCGTTGTTTATCAACAACGGAGAAAATGCTAGTGTATTCAAGCTCTGCGGGATCCCAAAGCCCGGAGCTATCATTTTGGGAGGAAAAGGAAAGACTGGAAGCTAAATCTCGGGCTGACCTAAGGGCGTCTTCCCTAGAAGAAGATTCACTCTCTAAAGACATGAGAACCTTTCGACGCGGAGGCATAGTGGAAAGAAGGTTCGAAGGTTGAGACCTAGACGAATAATGCTCAAAAACCAGGAATAGACCAATAGACCTAGTGAAGTCGTTATCTAGAACAAACTCCTCTATATTGGGGGATCGATGTTCTCTCTTGAAATACCACAAATAACGATCAAAAAAGTGCTGCATAAAACGGAAGAAGGGACGTACCAGAAAACTCAAATACTAGTTTCACCAGATGCAATGAGGATTCAAGACGAGAGAACAAGAAGCAAATCACGAAATAGCGCAGAAAATAATAAAAGTCCCAAACGCGTGTCTGAAGTAACTAATTGAAGAATCGCCAGAATCCCAACTATCGTAAGGCGCCACTCGCGTAATAATGGGAGTCGTCAAGGTAATAAATGCGCTCGCGGCTCGAGAACACTCCTAACCACTTTTTTAAGTCCCCATATCTGCCAACAGAGCTGGTGACTTGGGGCATTTGATAGGAGGTATTTCTCGAACCCTATTAAAATCCTAAAAATGCCCCGGGATCGTGTAAAAACTCGGGTATGTTGTGGACTTGATGTCTCGGAAGTCCAGCTCGGATCGGAGGCCCAAAGCTCGGGCTCGGGGGAGCCCGAGCCCGAGCCCGGTAAGAATCTGAGTTCATACCAACAAAAGATCCGAGCTCAGGAATAGACTTGAAGATCACATAGAGATTATTCAATCTGAGATTCATGCCTCACTTATGGGAGGAAAGTATATCCTTAGGGAGCACCTTTCCAAAACGGTTACGATTCGATAAAGTCATATCTCGTGTAAAGATGGAAACCACCAGAGAATCCGGCAACTATCCCAAAATTTATGCTCATCCAAGCACATCAATCTTCCATTATAAATAAAGGAATGCAAAGCTATGAAAGGTTCGCGATCTTTGACCAGGCTGTTACTCTGCCAGTTTACTCTCAGATTATCGTATCTGACTTAAGCATCGGGGTGTCTTTGGCAGGCATCACACCGGTGTCCTTGGCGAACAGGCGGATTCCATCCAGCTCCGGTGTGTTTCTGTAAATACTCTTTTTACATCCTGTAAAAAACACCAATAAGAGAGCTAAATTTATAAATGTATGAATGAATTTTTATTAAAGAACTTTTAATTATCAAATGCACCAAAAAAAAAAAAAAAGTAAAAATCTAACAATTAAGGTTAACACATTAAGTTTTTGATTTAAGAGGGACAATTCCAAGTTTCCGTAGTCTCATGTGTAGACACTTTAATAATCAAACTTAATTCATGAATAAATCCGACTGAGTATTGTGCTGGTTATCGCTTATTTAACACACAATCCTCCTTTCTTTTTATCCGGCTTTGGGACTAGTTATATCAAGAAAACCCCAACATAGGTAGAATTATAGACATTTTAATAATTAATAAAAAAACTTCAAATTGTTTTATTCATACAGTAAATAAATTAATAAATAAAATCACAATTGTTAAAATATCAAAAACTTTATCATACATAAAATTATTTACTGTGTTGTGGATTGATAGTATCTATTATTAGTTGGGCAGAGTTTATAATTAGTAAAAATAAAAATATATTTTTTAAATTACTAAAGATAAAAAGTGAAAAATATTAGTATAATTTTTCTTGTGAATAAGCCCATTAGATCTTATGTTGATCCGCCCTTCGTGGGCTTGGGCAACTAATTAAGAAATCGGGAGTGACAAATTCTAAATTTTTTAATTTATTTACTGTAATTGAAAACAAATTAAATAAAGAAAATATATTTGTAAGAGGTCATATGAAGTTATTAAAAAATTTTACTTAGCCTTGATAAAAAAGAACACAAATGGGTTTTTCGTTAATATTGAACTAAGGCAAAAGACCATGTAAAATGGATCGTAACTCAAAATAATTTATCAATTTCCATAAACAGATATTCTAAAAATAGCAAGAAAACCCAGGGAACCAGCGTCCTTAATAAGTTCATAACCGACAAGGAGTCGAGCTTAACGGAACCCTTAGCCGATTGACCAGTACGGTCCAATGACGGACCGGACCGGACCGGGCATTGTTATTGCCCTTGAGCGAACGTG
>JAVXUM010000023.1:30484567-30501326 GCA_035590655.1 Pouteria glomerata
ATAGTTTGCTATTTTTTATTGCTATTTTATTAAAATACTAGTTCTTACCAGTGCCTAAAGGTATGGGCCAAACCTTACCGTAAACCCCACCTGAATCTACATTTTTTTGACATACACATAAAAGTCTAATCAGCTAATCTAATTTGTAATATAAATTAAATCTGATAAAATATTTTTTAATTATATTACCCTTTTCGTATTATTTTAATATTATTTCTTGATAGATATTTATGTTATAATATCATTTGATTCATTTTTTAAAATAATATTGCCAAAAAAATTACATATTACTAAAATATAGACTAATGTAAGAGAAAAATAAAAGAAGGAAAATAGAAAAAAAAAAATGAATGAGTAATGAAAGCAAGAGAAACTGACCGTACTTCTTTGAGTAGGTTTAACGCCATCCTTTTGGTAGTTTTTGGCAAAGTTAATTTTCCTTTCCTTTTTTTTTTTTTTTTTTGTGGGATTACTGAATTTGACACAAAATAAGAATAAGAATAAGTTGTGACCAAAATATCTTATTATTTATTTACTTATTTATTTAAAACTTTACATATTAAACTTAAAGTTTTGCATCATCTTTCGAACGAAATAAATTTGAGTAATCGATATATATTATTTAATTTTTGTGTACGTATATGTATATGTTGAAACACTATTCTGTACCCTATTACATTGGTCTCGTATTTTATCAAGTAATAAAATAAAATTAAAAAAAGATTAAAAAAGGGAGAAAAAAATATTCAAGTGAAAAACAAAATAAAAAAAATAATTAAACTCACTTCCCTTTCTATCATTTCATTTGTTTTTCTATAATTTTCTTCCCTAAATTTAGTTGAGGTCTCTTTACGTTATTTGCTTTCGATGCATCTCATACTTAAGTTTTCTATTTACGTTATTTGCTTTTGATGCATCTTATACTTAAGTTTTCTATCCTATCTTACTATCATAGAAGTCTTAATGTTTGAATGATTTTTAACTTTCTTGCAGTATATTGGTAATATTATTATATTTGATTTAGAGAAAAAAAATTATTATTTTTATTTTATTTTCTTATAATATTTAACCTGGGCACATATATAAAAATTAATTCTAAAACTGATATATGAATAAAATACGAACATAGTTATAGAATTGTTATTTATTTTATGATGTTTTCATTTATTTTTTTTACTACGACAACACTATAAATTTGGGATGCAGTTATATTATTTTATTTTAGTTTTTTAATATTTTACTATATTCTCCTTTTATGACGACAAAAATAATATTTTTTAAATGATTGAGGGCAATTAACCCTGCTTTATCACCCTTATCTATCCCTCAGCTGATAAAATTATATATTAACAAATAAAAATGATAAGCAAATAAAACTTTAAAAATTTGTAGTAATACAAATAATTAAGCATCTTAAAACTCCCGTTTTATTAATTTGTTAAATTATATTTTTATATTTATTATCTTATTTTATTTTTTTTTAAAGAATTGGATATGTGAGCATAGATTGAGATTAGACAATGAATTTGTATTAAAAAATGTTGAATATTACGAAGTTTGAGAGTCGATTAGATATTGAGATTTGCATCTCCTACTCATTACTATCTCAATATTTTTTTGATAATAATATTTAAAACTCAAGTTGATAGCCCATTTTATTTATTTTTTTAATCCTATTATAAATTTTATTTGTTAAATAATTGTTTAAGTAGTAAAAGTTGATTTTTTAATTAATACCTATGCTTGCAAACTAATGGTTCGATGTGGAAACCTTAATACTCTTCTTTGAAGTTTAAAGTTTATTCACACTAATTGATTAATTCTTAATTTTAAATTTTCCCACACTAACAATTGTATTTAATTTTGCATGTAATTTATTTTACATTTTATAATTTAGATTACGCTTAAATTTAACACAAAGTAAATAAGTTAATGTGCAATGATAGATACAAATTGAAGTTAATTTAGTACTATAAAAATGTATAAATATCACAGTTTTTAAGTGTGACGTTTCACTTTATATTTCGATCACAAAAACTTAATTGATCCCAATGACATTGTAAGTCGCTTCTTTTCGATAACAATTGACAACCATGCTTGAAAATTTATAACAATTATATACTAAAAGTCTGATCTTTTATGGTAAAAATTGAAATGAAAAGAAATTTTGTGTGATCTTTTATGGGTTTTTATCTCATTTTATTTGAAAAATTGTAATCAAATATAAACAAATAATTGTGCTGAAAATAGGTTAATTTTAAAAATAATAAAAATTCATATGACAACCTAGTATCATGCTATCATGGCAACTTTGTCATGGAAACTTTATATATTTGACTTTTTTTTATTATTATTAAAAATTGAACTTATGACATTTTTTTAAGCGTCAGTGTAGTAAACTACTAGTCTAAACTATCATTTGCATCTATATTTTACATATTAGTTTATATTGACGACCAATTAATAGCTAAAAGCAACAAACTTATATTATTTTTATTTAATTATTATATTTGAAAATTAGTTCTAAAAAACAAAAAAAAAAGAGAAAATTTTTATTATTTTTATCACTTTCAACAAAATATAAAATAATGTCACTTTTAATATAATTAATATTAAATATACACTAAATATTTATTAGATATTAAATATTTAATATTCACCTGATTATAAGTCATTCGAGTTATAAAAGTTGCATCTATATATATTCATTGAAAAAAATGATTATACATTTAGCTCTATTTAAATTTGATTTTGTAAAATTAATTTTTAGCATTAATTTAAAAATATTTTTCATTTATTGATCTATAATTATAATTTTTATAGTATATAAAATTAATTAAAATTAATAAATAAATGTTACAATAATATTTATGAAATCTAATTTAAATTTTATAAAGTGATAAACAAAGTTGTTTGAATAAGAAATAGAATAATAAATAATAATATTGTCTCTCATTCTTTTATCTTGATTTTTTTTAAAAATGGTTTCCATTGATCTTTTATCTCTCTCTCTTTTTTTTTTTTTTCGAGATATGGTTTTCACTAATTTGTTATCTCATTTTTTTTAGGTTACTGTTTTAACAAAATTGAGATAAAAAGTATTAAAAATAACATTTTATATCAGTTTTTTAATTAAACCGAGATAAAAAAAGTTTAGTTTATAAATCTTTATCATATTTTTCTAAAAACGTGATTTTTATAAATTTCTTAGTGTAATATTTATTAATTATCTAGTAGTGATTTGAATTCTTTTGTCACTTATTTGTCTAAACTATCATCTATATTAAAATTTGTTGCCCGAATGTGATGCATTAATTGTTCTTTTTGTCAAGTTTGGATTGTATTCTAATCCTATCTCTAGCTCTTTTAAAATCTCATCTCAAACAAAAATAGTTTATTACTTTCATGTTTGAATTGATACTATTTCTTTACTCTGTATAATTTTGTTTACAATATTTTTCTTACAAGCATATCATAGACTTTGAACACTAATTTAAATTAGCTTAAATTATTCAATTACGATCAAATTATTAAAACTTTGTGGTTCAGTTGTATTTTATAAATTAGGTGAAAGAGGCCTTTTGAAACCACCATTAATAAATAAAATCTACACCAATTCTAATATGAATTTATTCTTTAAAATAAATAATTTTATTTTAAATTGTTAACTTAATTTTTTAAATTTGTATCAATAAAATAAATAAACACGCAACATACGTGCATTTATTCTAGTTGGAATATATTCTAATATTGGTAGCATAGTATAATAATATAATATATTATAATACCAATGTTGATAAATCTTTATAAATCTTTACAAATTTTTATAAATTCTATAAAATCTAAAAAAAAAAATTTAATAAAATATTTATAAATCTATATAAATCTTTACAGATCTATATAATCATTAAAAGTTTCAATAAAAATCTCAAAAAAATTTCTGCCTAAAATGCCATACAATTTTTGTTAAAATCTAGTTGAACGATTTTTTACTATTTATTTTTATTTTTTAGTAGTTTATTAATTACAATTTAAATATTAAAAAATAATCCAAATTAAATTTTATCTCAATTTTTACAGTATCATGGAGCCGACTTCTCTTTCAAGTTGTTTAGTCTGTGGGGAAATTCCTGCAAACGTATATGATTTTGATCCCTCCGTTTTGTCCTCTGGGCTTTGAAAATATATTATAGTTATTTCTTTGACCTCACTCGACTAACAATCTTTTTGAGGCCCCAAGCAAGCTTATTCTTAGATTTGAAGTTTTCCTCTGCAACTTTAACAGACATTTGTTACAACTGCAATGTTCATTTAGTTTTATTCTATTGTTATTATTATATTAAAAAGGAAACAAAAAATATATATATATATATATATTTATATATATATGACTTGAATCATGTACGAACTAATCTGGCTGTTAATGACAACTGTAGATGAACAAACGAATTGAAGACTATTTATTTATATTATTATTATTTCTAAAACTATTTCTTATATTTTTCTGATCCAACTCAAAAAATAAGAATAATGTTACATAATCACAAAATTTTAATTAATATATTATTTAATATTATGAACTTATAAAATAATACTTTAATTACAATAATATTATATTATTCTTAAACCTGTTTAGAGGAGCAAAATTAGTTAAAAATAAAATAAAATAAACTTTTGACGTTTTAAGTGTTTGGTAAAATGACAAATGCCTATGTGCAGATAGTTAGCGCAATAATTTTACGTACGTGACAAGAGATATAATGGTTATTTTACTTTAACCCAAATTAAAAATTATCAAAATTTTTATTAAAACACACTAAAATTTATCAAACATTTAAAAATTATCCAAAGTTACTAAAATTTTTTATTTATTTTACTAAAATATTAAAAGTTTTACTTAGTAAAAGTTATAAAAAATTATAAAAAGTTAGGACTTTTAAATAGAATCACTTTTAACTATGTATTTTTTTTTTTATCCAATGATATTAAAAAAAAAAATAATGTTTTACACCTTTCTCCCTTGTCAAAGTCAAGGTTTGGCATGAAACGACGGATGGCGGACGGGAAAGCCCAATCCAATGGACAAGCCCGCTCGCGACAACAACGGATTGTCGCGAAAGGCGCGGGATGGTGCGTTACTTGCTGCGTGACCGTGGTGCGCCAGACGTGAAAACGCGTGCTACACAACCAAACTCGCTCAGCTATACGTACGGTCTACACTTTTGTCTCCGCATATGTATATTTTGAATTTCTTTCACAAATTTGCCCTTTGTCCAAACACGAGCTGGTGGCGCTTTAAGGCTTCAACATCCGTTAAAAAATTTGGATATTTTTGTCTTTTCGAAGAAACCTGAACGGTAGATCTGAGATGCGCAACGCGTATATAAGAGAGGAGCCCGCTCTCCTTGCTTTCATAGAAGAGTCGGTCGGTTTTTACCCTTGAACAGAATCAACGTTTCTAAGCAGATCTCTGCTTTCTCTCTCCTGATCTTCCCTGGAAGAAGGTTTGTTTTCGTTCTGTTCCCAAATTTTTAATGTTTGTATGCGGACACATACGCATGTATAGTGATGCTTCATTGTTGTTGATTGCTGTGGTTTGCTTCTTGTTTCTGATTTCAGCTTATGTACAGTGTTGTGCTTTGATTTGTTGTTCTTGATTGGAAAGAGTGTGTTCTTTTTTTTTTTTTTTTTCATTTTTTTGTTCTTATAATCCCCGGATCCATTGACATTTCTGCAATCAGTGCCTGATCTGTAAACGTTTCTCAATATCTTAGTCCAGTTATAGTATTTGAGCATTCATTAGTCAAGCAGAACCACGAATCAAGTGTTGTTCTGTTAGATCTGGTCGAAGATGTGATATTTAATTCACACATAATGGAAAACTTATGCTCCTGTTGCTCCATTTTTTTTTTCCCTTCACGCCAATTTACTAGGATCTGGTGATAGGTCCTGAAACCAAAGCAATTATCAAAATACACACAACATAAGAGAAAAAAAATTACACAGAGAGAATTAACTTGGTTCAGCCCCAACTTACCTATATTCTGGGCGAAAGAGAATAAATTTCACTAATCCCTTCTTTCTACAAGCCCTCACACTCTCTCTATGTAATCATCATAGAAGTCTCAAATAGACGTGACAATAAAAATCCTAACTTGTATTGGACTCTTGAATTCCAGAAAAACATTCTTCTCTACCATTTTTAATTTATGAAAAAATGTATCTTTTTGTTATTTAGGCATTACAAAAACATTTGGAAAAACCCTATTTGGTTTTGGTTTCGTTTCCTGAAAATGAGTTTAGTAATGTTGTTTTTGGTCTAGTTTTCCATAAATGAGGACCAAAAAAAAAAAAAAAAATTTGAGACCATCTAAAAGACATTTTCCATGGTTCTGAGACCAAATTTGAGTTTTTTTTTAATTTTCTTTTTACCTTCAATTGTGCTGTTAAAGCATATATTTGCAATTTGTTTTTATATTATATGTTCTTAATTTCTCTTTGTAAAATCAAAATTTAGAAATAATTATCAAAAGCTTTTTTTAATTGCATATTAGTTTTCAAAACACCTTTTGAAAACATGTTTTTGAAGCCAATACCAAACAGGGCCAAATTTCCAAAGTTTTTACGTTGTTATTAATTTTGGAGTGATGGATGATAGGATTACTAACTAGTAATTCAATTATTTTTTTCCCGTAATAAAATATAAACGAGACTAGTAATTTAGTCAATTATTTCTTTTCCTATAATAAACCTTTTGAAAACATTTTTTTGAAGCCAATACCAAACAGGGCCAAATTTCCAAAGTTTTTACGTTGTTACTAATTTTGGAGTGATGGATGATAGGATTACTAACTAGTAATTCAATTATTTTTTTCCCGAAATAAAATATAAACGAAACTAGTAATTTAGTCAATTATTTCTTTTCCTGTAATAAAATATAAATGAACAAACCCAAAAGAAGTTAATTGAGATTTTCTTGTTGACAGTGCAAAAAATTTTGTTTATGATTGAATTAAAATATGAGATCTTTTTTTCTCCATTAAGAGGCACTTGGATCTAGTTCTAAGTTTTTTCTATGATACTTGGGGCTCTCTAAATTGTTTATATTTATGTTTGTCATATGTATGTCTTTTCTCATCTATGCAATTTTCTTTGTCCAGGTTCTAGATAGAGAAGGAAAAATGGTGAAGATATGCTGCATTGGAGCTGGTTATGTAGGGGGTCCTACCATGGCAGTGATAGCCTTCAAGTGCCCATCCATTGAAGTTGCTGTAGTTGATATTTCTGTACCTCGGATCACTGCCTGGAACAGTGATCAGCTCCCCATTTACGAGCCAGGTCTTGAAGATGTGGTTAAGCAGTGTCGTGGCAAGAACCTCTTCTTCAGCACTGATGTGGAGAAACATGTATGCGAAGCTGATATTGTCTTTGTTTCTGTCAATACACCAACCAAGACTAGGGGGCTCGGAGCTGGCAAGGCTGCAGATCTAACGTACTGGGAGAGTGCAGCCCGCATGATTGCTGATGTGTCAAAATCTGATAAGATAGTAGTTGAGAAATCAACAGTCCCTGTTAAAACAGCCGAGGCAATAGAGAAAATTCTGACTCACAACAGCAAGGGAATTAACTTTCAAATTCTGTCAAACCCGGAGTTCCTTGCAGAGGGTACTGCAATCCAAGATCTTTTTAAGCCAGACCGGGTCCTCATTGGAGGGAGGGATACCCCAGAAGGCCAGAAGGCAATCCAAGCATTGAAGGATGTCTATGCACATTGGGTCCCTGAAGAAAGCATCATATGCACCAATCTATGGTCTGCAGAGCTCTCTAAGCTCGCTGCCAACGCTTTCTTGGCCCAGAGAATCTCATCTGTTAATGCCATGTCAGCACTCTGTGAGGCTACTGGAGCAGATGTGAGTCAAGTGTCATATGCTGTGGGTAAAGACTCTAGGATTGGGCCAAAGTTCCTCAATGCTAGTGTTGGTTTCGGTGGCTCTTGCTTCCAAAAAGATATCTTGAACCTGGTTTACATTTGCGAGTGCAACGGCCTTCCAGAGGTTGCTGAATACTGGAAACAGGTCATTAAGATTAATGATTATCAGAAGAGTCGCTTTGTGAACCGTGTCGTTTCGTCTATGTTTAACACGGTCGCTAACAAGAAAGTTGCTATTTTGGGATTTGCCTTCAAGAAGGATACAGGTGACACCCGAGAGACCCCGGCCATTGATGTGTGCAAGGGGCTCTTGGGTGACAAGGCCAGGCTGAGTATATACGACCCACAGGTCACTGACGACCAAATCCACAGGGACCTTACAATGAACAAGTTTGACTGGGACCATCCTCTTCACCTCCAGCCAATGAGCCCCACCACTGTGAAGCAAGTCAGTGTAGTTTGGGATGCCTACGAAGCAACGAAAGATGCTCATGGTATTTGCATTCTGACCGAGTGGGATGAGTTCAGGACACTTGATTACAAGAGGATTTATGACAACATGCAGAAACCTGCTTTTGTTTTTGACGGACGGAATATCGTGGATGCGGGCAAGCTGAGGGAGATTGGTTTTATCGTTTACTCCATTGGTAAGCCTCTGGATGCATGGCTCAAGGACATGCCTGCCGTTGCTTGATGAAGATATCTGATCATTTTGCTTGTGTAGGTTGAAAGAAGATCATAGTAATTTCAAGGCAGTTTAATAATTATTTACTATTTTGTCTCCTGATTTTTCTATCAATTTCCGATCCTTTTTTTTTTTCGTGGGAGATTTGTGGGTACTACTAGCACTCATCTGTCACTCTCTGTTTTGTAATAGAATTTTATTTGTACTTTATTTTGTTTAAGTTGGTATAAAATAGTGATATTTGGGAGAACATCCCTCCATCTTTGTTTTAGCAAGGGATGAGATCTTAACAAGACATTATTTGAGACTCCTTTCACCTTGGAAGTGTGTGCTTTTGCAATGACTTTTGTTATTGGTGAGAAACAACAAACTGCATGAAGTTATGGATGAATTTGGTCACTTAATGTTCAGAGTTCAATTCTGCTGCTGCTTAGAATTTTGTTAACCCGAACCTGCTTTGACAATTCAACTACTTGACCACGAAAGAGTTTACTGGTTCTAAGCCCTTTGGCGGGAATAACTGTGATATGATAGAACGCGTCTTCTTCTTTTTCTTCTTCTTCTTTTCCCAAAAAAAAAAAAGAAATTGTTAGTGAATTTGAATATCTGCCGCTGTAAAAATTCTTACATATTTTTTTGGTCTATCGAACCGTAATACGTCTTTGAGTGCTGATTTGAATATCTGCCTTTGGTTTGTGGAATTGTAATAGGTTTTTTGAGTGTGGATTTGAATATCTAATGACGCAGAAATTTGCAATCTTTTGCTATAAATATTGAACGCCGGCATGTGATACCATTTTTACTGAGATTGATTTGATAAGAAATCTTCTTAATTGGGTAACCTTTTAATTTATTTTCAATTTCGACTGTGCGTTCAGCTTTATCATTCATCTCTTACATCTTGAGCATGGGCTGTGGAATTAATCAAGCAAGGTGGTCATATTGAAGTTGATCAATGACTTCAATTTGGCCCATTAATTAGAGTTCACTCATTTAGTTGTGGTCTACTTTGCTAGGCTCAAGACCTTAGTTTTGACAACCAGATTTCTCAACTTAATCGCAATCATCTAAAATTGTTGTAGTTTTATTATTTTAAATACTTAATATGTGATAATATTTTCATTTCTCACATTCATAGTCGCAATTTTGACAATTCTTTTTTAAATAATGTGTACACGAGACAAAATAAAAAAAAATTAGGAACTTGAAGACTTTTACGTAAATCTCTTTATAAACAAAATTTCAAAAGTACAAAATTTTAATTGATAAACAATATCTTAAGTAGTTCATTAAAATTATAGAACTAAAATGCTTTGAAAGAAATTATACGAGTGTTGTTTTATCAAAATAAATTTATTAAAATCTAATTTAGTGTAAAATTTATATTATTTTTTTATTTCATATTCATGTTATTTAACTATAAATTTTATTACAATTATTAATATTATTGTGACAAATAACATGTTGTCACAAATTGATAACTTAAGAGGTCAATATGTAAATGTTTAGTTGAGGGGATAAAGACACATAATCATAATTTATGAGGCAATCTTTTAATTAAGCTTATTTATGCTTAGCTTTAATAAAAATCAAAAGTTAATTTTTTTTTTCCAATAGAGTATTTTTGTATTTTATATTAAAAATTTTCAATAGATTATTTTTTTATTTTAAATTACTTTTTCTAAAAAAATTGATTTAAAAGAAAATGGCGTTAAAATACTTAAAAATATAAGAAAAACTACAAATGAGTAAAAAATTTGATTTTTTCCACTTGTAACTTTTCTTATTTTAAAGTATTTTTCCTACCTTATTTTTTTTCAAAAGATGTCAGTAAGTCTTCAAAAGCTATAGAGTTAAAAAAAAAAAAAAAAAAAAAAATTAATTTTTGAATAAAAAAGTTACATAATACTAAAATATACATAATACCAAAACAACTAATTATTTGTTTTCTTAATTAACTCCTAACCTTACTTGTATATTTTAAAATTTTTATTATAAATAATAACTAAATAATTAAATTATATATTGATGTCTTTTTATGAAGCTTGCATTTGGCAACTCATATTTTTAACAACTTTTGGTTTAGTAATTTTTTTTTTTTTTTTGATAAAAGTTATTTTATCAAAAATTAACATTTTACCAAATGTAAAAAAAAAAAAAGTTACCTCACAAATTAAAGTTACAAAATTTAAAAATTTTTGACCAAAAAACACATACAAAATTATATTTTAAAATTTTTAATAATTTTTTTACCAAAAATTACCACGTCCACTCCAATTGTATATTTTCCAATTCTTAAAAGAAAAAAAAGGGAAAAAGTCATTTTAGAATAACAAATTGGCTTCTTACGTAATTTCGATAAAAATTTGTTCCTTTTTGTAATTAGAATGTCAAATGAAGCACGAGATTGGTTTCCGTCCTCGGATCACCCGACAACGATTATAAAACCTCACCCAGTATTCGAACATTTTCCCCCAAGTTCGATCCCCTTCGTTCCGGTTCAAATTCACTCCAATCTCTCTTTTTAGTCTTCAAATCGACTACCTTTCGTTCGATTCTCTCCTTCCTCTCTTGATTGATCCCAAATTTTACCTATCGATATGCTTTATATTTCATTCTGGGATTAGGGTTTCGAAGATTTTGTAATTTATATACTACGTCACTTTATCGATCCATTTTTTTTTAATTTTTTATTTTTTATATCTGAACGTTCCGTTCAATCGTAAATTAAAGTTTGTTTCTTTATTCGATGATGATCAAATTTTGTTTAGGTTGATTGAAATTATCGTAATTTTCTCGGTACCTCGATTTTTTCTCTTTCTAGAATTGGAAAATTTCCCATTTTGCCCCCACCGTTTATCATTTTTTTTTTTTTTGTTTTTATGATTGTTGGTAAATGATTTTGGTATTATCTGTAATTACGGATCTGCAAATTTTATTTATTTTTTTATTTTAAAAATTTGTTTCTTCAACTTGAATTTTGGTAATTTCGTAGGCCTTTAATCTTCCCTCAGTCTACTGTTATCCCAGTTCTTTCTGGAATTGTACAGGTAAAGCTACCTCTTACAGCTCAGCCATCTCTTGTTGCATACTTAATAATTCTATTTAATTTTTTTTTTTTTTTGAATTTTCCCATTTTTTTATTTACTTTTATGATTGGATATGGCCTTAACAGATTTAATTGGCGTTGTCAAATCTATATAGCTTACCCACCTAGTGAGAAAAAGCTTAGTTTGGTTTGGTTTGGTTTACTTTTATGGTTGGATATATAAGGATTTGGGTACTAAAATTTTAGAATGCTTAATTTGCTACCCTTTGGCTTGCTAGAGTAACTAATGAAGTAAATATATTTGATATGATGCTACTGGTTTGGTAAACATTTCAGTTATGAAGTAATTCTTGTTTGCATTTCTTTTTAATGAAATCTCTGTATTTATGGGAATTGAGAAGGTTATGTATCTATCGGCATTTGTATTGCACCTTTTGTTCTAATACTTTTTGTTATTGCCGACGTATGGTGATTTCTCTTCCTTTAGTGTGGAATCTTATTGTTACTTTACAAGTTCCTTTTACATGCTTAGGTGACCTAATGGCTATACAAAAGGGAGGGGGGGAGGGGGACATTTTGTGCTTTCAGCTCACATTCCTTCTTTTCTATATGTATGTGTTATCTTTTGTCATAAACTGCAAAAAATGCATATATTTTTTGCCAAAAACTTGTCAAAATATTTATTGTATTGTCAAAAGCTACACGTAATCTTATTATAGCATCATAATTCACAGTTGAGTGATGCTGTTATTTGCAAATAAAGCCGATTGTGTTTTGATGATTACAATAAATACTATTGATTTTCATGTTTAAATCCATAAATTTTGCCGTTGGTTTCATGTTAAGAAGTTATATATGGTTGACGTTGGAGTTGAACATTAGTTAGACCTACCAGATGAGTTAAACCTTGTCTTTGTCCTGTAAGAGTTGCTTGCTTGAGTTCTAAACAAGACTACAGATGTAATTCTATGGCTTTACTACCAAAGTTCACCTTTCAGGGGTGTTCACTTATCTACATGATGTGGATGTGAAAGAATATGAGATTATATGTAAGGTTAGAAATGTGTAGTTTACATTATGCTAATGGTAAATTCTGCCGCATATTGAGGATATCTATTTATTCCTTGTGCTTGGATGCTAGGAAAAAATTGTAAACTGACTTGTCGGATCTTATAGTTTGAGTAGGAATGCCAACAGTAAATCTCTGTTTTACTGCCTGGAAAATTGCATCCCTTCTAACTGCTGCTCACGGTGACCAGTCTAAATTTGTTACTGTTCCTTATCAAATTTCTGCACCTGCTACCATTGCTGTATACAAGGCTCTATCTGTCCATAGAAAGTTTTAGGCCTAAAAGGAATTTTTTCCCCCTCCCAAATGAAAGTAACTGGTTCTTTAACTACCTTCAAAGGATGGCCTGCTATCAATGATTCTACTAACGTTTGGTAGAATTTGATGTCAGTGCATTTGCAATGTTTACCCTGGCTATAAATAAGTTTCAATGACCTTTCGGTTTTGAGTTATGTGGTATAGACATGTAGGCCATGACAAACTATATAGCAATACCTTTTGTAAGATAAATGTGTTTTCAAATCTGTTTAATTTTAAAACCCTCAAAATCTGTTAATCTTCTCCTTGGTTGTTATTTATTTACTATTTCCCCAAGTTTCTTGTTTCTTTCTGACATCTCACTGGGCTGCTCCTTGTCTGCTGTGAAAGCTGCAGGTGTTTGGTGGAACTTTCTTTGGTGCATATTTTATATCTGTCTTTCCAAATTTTGTCCAACTTGGAAGGGGTAAAATGGTTTACAAACGGCCTTTTCATGATGAGGGGTCTTATGAGGTTGGTTGTAAGCATCCAAGACAACAGGGGCATACAGCTCAGCAATCTCCTACTCTGGGAATTGCTCATTGTAGTGACATTCCACAGAAACTTGAGGAGTCTTATGAGGTTGTACTTAAGCATCCAAGACAACAAGGGGACATAACTCAGCAATCTCCTACCATGGCAGTCACACATTGTAATGACACTCCACATAAAGTTTTTTCGGGTAATAATTGGTTTTATCTGTGATTGTTGCCTTTCACCAAAAAAAAAAAAAAAATGTGGTATCTGTGATTGTCAATGTGAGAGAATTGCATTGCACAGAGTGCTGGTAATCAAATATCATTTATTAATAATTTATTATGGCTGCAATATTTATAGATTTCATTTCCACATGTTGTTAAATCCATTGTTGGAAAGATCAGTGTGGTGTATAATCTTTGACCATCCAAAAGTTCGCAGCCAGCTAATAAGATATAAGGTATCCTAGGGTTAGATAGTTTTTAGCATTTATTATTTCTCAGTGATGAATAAATGGAATATTCTTCCTTTGGCTTTTGACTGAGTAGTTTTTAGTCTTATTTGCAGTCTTGGTCTTGACCATTAGCTTTTATATGATAGATAATTGTAATTCTCCAATCTGTAGTCTGGATTAGTGGATCTTAACCACTAGCTGGAATTGTTTTCGACCGTTGAGAATTTATACTTTATGAATGTGGTGCAGTATTTCAGTGAGGCCGCCCTCTTTCCCCTTCTCTCTCTAGCTCCAGTGTTTGAACAATAATTGCATCTGTCTGCCTATCTCATCTTCTTGATGTTGAGGCATCCTGATGAAGTTATACTATTGATTGAAAATCTTCAACTTGTCTTTTTTGGCTGATCCAAATTTTTATGTGAAGATGAAGGTGAGAACAGTATGAGGAACTCTCATGATGGAGGAAAGATTGCTACTGGGGAAGGGATTGGTGAAGACCTGAATGAGACTAACCAGGAAGTCGAGATGAATGCTTCTGGTGGCATCCCAAGTTATTTGTGGGTCAATGGCAATGCTATTAATGAATATGCCGAGTCAGAGGCTGCAGTGCATTTGTCCTTCTTTCCACATTATTTTGAACTTGACCACCTAGTAACAACATTAGTTCAGCCTCGTGATATTTATTCGGTTCTTCTGGATCATCCTCCCAGAAAACTAGTTGCTGTTGGAGCAGATCATCAAGCTGATATTCCTCAGTGGGTGCCACAAGGTTTCAGTGAATCTTTTGGTTGCTTAGATGAGTCAGATGCTCATACAATTCTTGCTGACTCTTCGGGTTCGAGCATTGTTAACAATGATGACAATGGACTGAAGTGGTTGGGCACTTGTATCATCCCAATGCCTGATATGGAATCACCTTCCTACAATTGCTGTACAAGTGGGGAAACTAGAAGCTTTTGTGATTGTCCCGACAAGGGTTCTGTTAGATGTGTGAGGCAGCATATCTTGGAATCAAGAGAGGAACTGAGAGAAAACCTTGGGCAGAAGATATTTGAGGAATTGGGATTTTGTGACATGGGGGAGGAGGTTGCAAATAAATGGAGGGAAGAGGAAGAACAAATCTTCCATGAGGTTGTACAGATGAATGCAGCATCGCTGGGCAAGAACTTTTGGGACTATCTTCCAGCTGTTTTGCCTTCCCGAACAAGAAAGGACCTGGTCAGTTATTATTTTAATGTATTTATGCTTCGGAAACGCGCAGAGCAGAACAGGTTTGGCCATCTGAACATTGACAGTGACAATGATGAGTGGGAAAGGATCGATATTGGAATTGAAGAGGAGGACGGCGACTCTGTAGTTGAATCTCTGGATCAAGAGGTTCACGAAGATGAACTCCTTGAAGGCATTGACAAGGGTTACCCAGATACAAGTAGAATTGGAGCAGGCTCCATGAATCATAGATATGCAACAGGTGAAGAGGGTCATGGAGATATTGATGGTATTCCTGCAGCACGTTATGGGAATTTTGCTGGTGATTGTAGTATTGCTCATAATCAAGAGATTCATGAAGATGAACTCGAAGGGACTGACAAGGGTGATCCAGATACTTGTAAAAATGGTGCAGACTCCATGAATCATGGATATGTAGCGGGTGATCAAGGAGATATTGATGAGAATTTTGTTGGTGATTGCAGTGTTGCTCTTAATCAAGAGATTCATGAAGATGAACTCCTTGAAGGAACTGACAAGGGCGATCCAGTTGCTTGTAGAAATGGTGCGGATTCCGTGAATCATAGATGTGAAACGGGTGAGGAGGATCAAGAAGACATTGATGGTATTCCAGCTGGAAGTGATGGGAATTTTGCTGGTGATTGCAGTACTGATCCTGGCTTTCAACTTCCAGGTTAGATCTCAAGCATTAACGGGGAGGATCATGGCATGTAAGTTGACTTCTACATCGTAGATCAGAGGGATAATGTCCAATCCCGTGGTACAGTTGATTTGAGAACTGATGCCAGAGTCTAGAATGGCTACAGCTTCGTTCCAGGTTGCATCAAAGGATCCTTGAAATGCCAACGACGGACGCCATGGATGCCAAAAGAATGGTATCAACAATCCTAGATTTTTGAAGGTCTTACTTCTTGGCCTCGGTGGGTTTTGATTGGCTGAAGCTTTTTGATAATTAGTGTTCATTGTACAATTGATGGGGGATGTGGAAGCTGAAAACCTTGGCTTGAATATACGGTAATGCTAAAAGTTGGTTTCTAAACCCCTGCTGATTATATATATATATATATGTATACTTCTCTTGGCGTGGTAGTTTTTGAAACCTGTTCTTTACTGTAAAGAAAGTACATGCTCAGTGAATGTGAGAGCCAGTTTGAAAATTTAATAAAATAACGCCTATTTTTCATTACTACAGCGGTGTTTCTGATTTTTTTCATAGCTGGTTTTGCAGTTTGCTGGAGTGGAGAAGCCATTCTTGCTTTAAAGATGAGGAGATATGTCAACTAAATTATGAGCATACAACTTTTAGTATGCTTAATTTTGAGTGTTTCCTAAGCATCTCCTCTCTTCTCTTGGCTTGCTTCTAACAGGGGAACCGACCTACTGGACAAAATTAAAAAAAAAATGATTTTTTTAAAATATTTTTTCATGATTAACATACATAAAAGAATTACTAAATAATATATATATATATATAAGATAGAATAAGAAAGTGCAAAAAAATGTCAGATCCTCGTGTTTACCTAGTCGTGTAATGAAGACAAGGACTTTGGGGGGGGGGGGGGTCCATG
>JAVXUM010000023.1:30509350-30519830 GCA_035590655.1 Pouteria glomerata
CTAGGAAGATGAACCTGGCTACCATGTTGAGAGCTATTTTTTTTTTTTCCTGTCACTTTACCCAGAAGGAAAAAGTGTCTCCTTATTTTAAACTAGGAATGCAAATTGTTCACCTGATTGTGTAAAAAGGTTTACATAACAAAGCTGTAATTAAAAAACGGCTTGAAAATTTTTGTTGTAGTTTCAGCTTATAAGAGTTGATTTAGCAGCCTTAAAGGTTGTGAGATTCATGATTGATTCCAAAGCCAGCTTAAAATCTGACCTGGCTCAGCTCTCAGTAGGGGCCCGGGTTCAGGAGCCCTTTTCACACCTGGTGATTTAACAGGGGAATAAAAGTGAGTTCTTTTTGTAAGAAGAAGCTTCCTGAAGAAAGCCAGAGAGAATCTTAGATGCAATCTCCAGGTAGGGGGACCATATAATTATTGTCCGTGTCTTTCCCCTTTACTTGGTGTCTCTCTCTCTCTACCTTTCTCTCTCTATATATATATATATACATACACACTTGATGCTCTTCCTACGGCAGTAGAAGCAGCAGGACATGTTGGGAGGCCTAGTTTTCCAACACCTTTGCATTAAAAACGAAAAAGAGAGAGGTTGTTCAGACTGCAAGAACTGTGCCAAGATTGAGGTTACTTGCAGTTCCTAAACAAACCTTGGCTGTTTGTCACTTTCTGCTTAATTTGTGCTCTTTTTCATCTTTTGATATGTAGTATTTATTATTATTATTATTATTCATCAAAAGTACACTTTTATTAAAATTTTCCCAGCCTTCCCATCTTTCTGCTGAACTATTAAAGAGGAAGTTGTGATTTTGGTGGGGGATTTGGTGACGTTTGGTTAACTAAAGCTGGCCTTGCTGTTCCTCCTTATGTCTCAATTAGAATTTGGTCAGCAAAGGCAAAGCCCTCAATTTTCTCTCTTTTTTTTTTTTTTTTTTTTGATGGGCAAGGCTCTCAATTTTCTTCTCCTTCTTTCTTTTTGTTTTGTTTTGTTTTGTTTTTTTTTTAAATCTTGAGAAAGGAGGGTTGTAGTCTCAAATGACTGCCCCATCCTATGCAATGTGAATGTATCACTTGAGATATTTGCAGCACTCCTTAATTAAAATATCAAATATTAGTTAATCAAATTTATTAATTTAAATTTAAAATCAGATTTTAGAAAAAAAATAATCCTCCAAAACTATTTTTATTCAAATATTTGTTAAAAAAAAGTTAAATGATGAATATAAAAGTGTAATGTAGGATTTGATAATAAATTTTTCATTGATTTTATAAAAATAATTCAAATAAAAGATATTATTATTAATCAAATGTATTTTTTAAAATAAAATAAATGTAGTAAATGTGACTAATTTAAATTTAAAATTAGAATTTAAAAAATAACTAGTCCTGAACCTAATTAATATCGATTTTGTACTTTTAAATTTTAAAAATATTAAGAGTTGTTGTTATAAGAAAAATAATTTAATTATAATTTAAGCTTTTTTTATTAGTTTTTTTTAGTTTAATTTCATTTATATATATATTTTTAATTTAATTACTAATGTAATTGAAATATATAACTTTAACAATTAAATTTTGAAATTCATAAGTAAGTGAATTCTTTAAGAACCCATTACTTTTTTACATTCATTATTTATTAAAATTATATATCACAATTTTAAAATTTTTAGAGACAAAAGAAAGAGAGATGTTATTATGTTTTATCAATGTAGGACAAAAAAAAACAAAGATTTTGTTAATGCAAATGATTTTAACTATTTGTTGAAAAATAAAACTTAATCTCAATCTTTAAATTTTAGTTTATGAGAAGAATATTTTTGAAATGTGTTTTGTTTTATTATGTATATTTGTAAAAAAAAAAAAAAAAAAAAAAAAAAAAAAAAAAAAAAAAAAAAAAAAAAAAAAAAAAAAAGTAGAATGATGAATATAGGCAGTGCCACATAGGATTTAATAATAATTTTTTAATTGATTTTATAAAAAAATAACTTAAATAAAAAATATTATTATTAATTATACATGCATTTAAAATGTGTGAAAATATGAAAAATGTCAAGAGTAAGAGAGAGAGAGAGGGAGACTCAAGAGCTGTTGGAAGGTAACTATTAAACATGACCTTGACTATATGGAATTAACGGAGGATATAACCGTACTAGATTTGATGGGCGTTGTCAAATCCATATGGATGGGCGTTATCAAATCCATATAACCGAGCCCACCTGGTGGGAAAATGCTTAGTTTGGTTATTAATCATACGTGCTTTATAAAATGAAACAAATATAGAGGGTGTTTAGTATGATGAAAAGTGAGATAAAATGAGATAAATTATGGATTTGTAATACGTGCAGTGAGATAAATTTTAGAGATCTTCAGAATTTTTCAGAATTTGGGTTCAACCCAAACATCCCCATAGTAAATGTAATTAATTTTAATTTAAAATTAGAATTTAAAAAAATAACTACTCTCAAGCCTAATTAATATTTAATATTTTTTGTACTTTTAAATTTTAAAAATACTAAAAATTGTTGTTATAAAAAAAATAGCATAATTATTATTTAAGCTTTTTTTAGTAGTATTTTTAGTTCAATTTCTATTTTTTATCTATATTTTTAATTTAATTTCTAATGTAATTGAAACATATATATTTAGTAATCATATTAAATTTGTAAACAAGTGGGCCCTTTTAGAACCTATCAACCAATGAATTCCTTTTTAAAAATAAAAAAGTGAATTATTTTTAGAACTCATGAGTGTTGTACATTTATTATTTATTAAAATTATATACCACAATTTTATTACTTTTATGAGTAAAAAAAATTTAAAATTATTTATGTTTTAACAATGTAAAACAAATAAACAAATATTTTGTTAATGTAAAAGATTTCAATGATTCATTGAAGAATAAAACTCAATTTCAGTATTAGATTTTAATTTGTAAGATAAATATTTTTAAAAATCATCGTATTTTATTATATAGATTACTAAAATAGCATGAAAGTAACATTTGAATAATAATAACATTTTAACAAATTTAGAATTTTTTAATGTGATACATACAAAAGATTACTAATTCTGATGTTTGGTTTGTAAATCGTTATTTTTAATTTTTTTTCTTTTTAGTCTTTTTCCCATATTATATAATTTTTTTTTATTGTTTTACCAAAATTTGAGTATATGCATGTTTAGTAATTTTTAAGTATGTTATTCACATTCATTAAAAAAAAATTGTAAAAAAAAATTAGAAAAAAAAAATTACATACAAATTAAAAAGGAAAGCCAATTTTTTTTGTTTAGAAATATTTTTTATAATTTTTCTTTTTTACGAATGTAAATATCATGCCTAAAAATTATTAAAAAAAGAAAATTAAATTTTAGTAAAGACATAAAGCATATAGAACAAAAATAAAAACACAAATTAAAAACTAATAGTTATCAAATCACCCCTGATTGTCTAGCGTTAGTTTATTAGGAACACAGGGTAATACCACCAAAACCATGCTGTTAGCTTTTTCATTAGGACACAATTGCCCAAACAATTTTAACAAATTCACATTTGAGGCTTTTTTTATTTTTTAACCTTCAACAACAAAGGATAATGGTGCAATTTGTTAAGCATTAAGGTATTTTGGAGCTTTCACTTCATATTATCTAAGAGTATATATAAAGTAATTGAACAAATTCTAAAAAATTTCTCTCAGACTGGGCCTAATTTCAAAAAAGCTTGTTGTAAGGTATTTTGGAAAGATATTTACAAGCCTCAAAATGAAAGAAGAACTGGGATTAGAAGAATTGAAGAGTGGAATAAAGCTACAATATTTAGACGCTTGTGGACCATATGCACTAATAAAGATTCTTTGTGGATTAAATGGTGCTCAACCTATTTCTTAAAAGGAATAAATTTTTAGAGCATCAATATAAGAACTGCTCTTGAAGTTGAAAAGAAGCTACTTTCATCTCTAGATACAGGTTTGGATATGGACTCAAAACTTCATTATGGTATTCTAATTGGCATCCATTAAGCCCCCTTATTCCTTGGTTTGGTTTAAACATAGCTTATAATGCAGGAACGTCAGAGTAAGCAACTATTTCAACAATCATCTAAGAGAATTCATGGGCGTGGCCTCTTTCTATAACTTAGGAATTCCAAGAGATAACTAACATGAACCTTCCCAATTATTAGCCCTCGTCACAAAGGCAAGATGTATTCATGTGGATTGTTTTTTCTTTCACTTGTTACACAGCATCTGATGCTTGGAAATATATTAAAACTTCCCATCCGAAAGTGACTTGGCGTAAGTTGTTATGGTTTTCTAAGAATATTCCTAGGCATAGTTTTATATCATGGCTTGCATTGAAAAGCAAACTAAGCACCAAGGACAAGCTTAGTTTTGTAAATGAGGTATGATAAACAATCTTACATATAAAACTCTGCAGTGAGACTGATGAAAACCTTAACCATCTGTTCTTCAAATGCAAATACTCTAATGAGTTAAGGAGCAAAGTGTATAAATTCTGTCAATTGAGAAAGTAACATCTTAATTGGATGGATAAAGTGAATTAGCTTATTGGCAAAGTTTGTGAAAAATCTTTTGTGAGCATCATTAGAAAAATTATAGTGACTGCCATAGTTTACCACTTATGACTTGAAAGGTATAGAAGAATTTTCCCAAGTATAACTACTTCAACTATGTAATTGTTCAAGTTTATAAAGGACAAGATTAGATAAAAGACATGTCAATTTACTAATGTACATAAAACTAAGGCAAACATAGATATATGTAACAAATGGAATATACTTATAAGGTTTTGGCGTATGATTTGTAATTATGTCTTTTATAATTTAAATGAAAGCTTAATTGCCAAAAAAAAAAAAAAAACAACAGCAGATAATTTTGTTTTTACAAATAATTTCATTACTTCTGATATGGCCTTTGCTGCGAACAAAGTGTCTTATGTCATGTATTGCTCGATCACGATTTATTGGCAAACAGTTAAAAGAATTTTACGTTACCTAAAAGTGACTATATCATTTGGACATCTCTCACACTTCAAATTTTTAGTGATACTGATTAAGCTAAATGCTTCGATGATCATCGTTGTAGACACTGTATTTTTTGATGATAATTTAATATCTTGAAACTCTTATAAGTAACAGATATTACTTAAAATATAGATTTTCTTTGAAATATTTACGTAAAATAACTTCTTTATCCTTCTATAAATGTGTTAAAAGTTTGATATTGGTCAAAAGCATTCTTATGGTATGATAATGTTGAAATTGCAAATCTTGATACATAATTGAAAATAGATTATTAAACTCATTTTTTAACATTTGACATAATTATTTACCAAAAAAAAAAACATTTGACATAATTAAAATAAGTAAATAAATTTTGTTTATGTAAATATATTGATTAAATCATTATTTTTGTTTAAATATCAAACAGAATATTATTAGTTGGGGTTCAGCTTTACAATATTTGTAAAATTGTCACAATACTCAAATGATATATATTGTATAAATGTATTTACTCAAATATTCTAATGACATCTATGTAATTTACCCTTTTAGAAAATTAAAAACATAAATAAGAAACTGTTTCTAAAATCAACAATGAAACAGGACTTGAATTCTCAGTTAAAAAAAAAAAAAAAAAGAGAAAGAAAGAAAAGAAAATAATTAATAAATAAATAAATAAATTACTAGCCCGTTAATGGGCCTGAGGTGTTAGTCAACCAGTTGGGCTTGATTCCGTCTCTTGCCCGGCCCAAAATAGAGTCCTCCTCCCATCTCCTGGGGAATTCCATGCCGAGGAAACGTGGATTTTAGAGAGAGAAGTAGTTTCTCTCTCTAAAAACCGGAATGAATGAAACTGAAACTTCTATGGTAGCCAACAGGATGGCTGAAATGCAATACCAAGCACCTCAAAACGCTAATCCTCCACCTCCACAACCTGCTCAAGCCTATTCCCATCACCTCTACGCCACCAATTACTCCTCTCGTTACACTCTAAACCCTAACCCTCACCCACAAGTACAAGTTGGTCCCATCAGAACTCAGGAACCCCATTACAGCATTGGCCTCGAACAAGGCCTGAGGCGGCCTGGGGTTGACGCTTACGCTTCTGGTGCTTACGGAGCCTACGATCCCCGGGCCGCTTATGCTCATCAGCAGACGGTCGACGCCGCGGCGGCGGTGCCATCTGGGTATTATCAGGATCCGAATGTTATAAACGCTGCACTAAATTGGGTGGCGACGGAGGTGGTTTCACATTATGGGTCGATTCCGTATGCAACTGTAAGTGCTTTGTTTGTTGTTTTCACGAGTTATTTCTTGTATAAGTGTTCGGAGTTTGGTACAAAAAAATAGGATGACAATAGGAGAAATAGGATTTGGAAAAATTTTAATTACTTGAATTCATAATTGAGTTGCTTGAGTAATAAATAAAAGAATTCACAAGTAAATTGGTTACACATAATTATATATCATATTATTTGAGCTTAATTTTTGGCTGCTTCTGAAACGAGTACCTGATCTTTATTGAACTCGCATCAGCATTAGTTGGCTTCTTGAGTAGCCAATTATATGCGATTATTCCAACCAATTGGATGCCCAGTTGTTTCGTTTCGCTGTGCTTCAAGGCTAACCAAATTCTGAATTCCTAATGGGAACAAATGCTTTTTCTATGTTGAGTTGAAGCACCTCGGCTATTGCTGCCGCTTGCTGCATCAGTGTGTTCTCTAGTTATGAAATATCAACCTATATTCTTGTCTGCGGCATAATTTCAATTTTAAAACCATAAATAAACTATATATAATTTGGAGAATTGTTCTTCATCTCGTTAGTAACTGCCATGTTTCTCATCTACCATTGCGGTGTTCTGTGCTCATGACTAGTTAGCCTTGCAAGATAAATCCTAGTACCCAGTGTTTTGGTATTCTTTTAAATATTCTTTGACCAAACATTTATTTCTTTCTAATCCTTCACACTAAAATGGTTTGTTTTGATTGTTGAATATAGGGTGGTTATTGACTGCATTGATTGGCTGATTGTGGGTAAATGGTCACTTGGCATGGCTCATCCATGTCATGCCTCGGGGGGTGTAAATGAACTGCGCCAAATTGAGTGCTAGAGTGTTTGAATTAGACTTCTTAAGCTTAATGAGTTCGGTTTCTTAATTTTTGAGTCGGACTCGAGCAATTCTTTGATTGAATCAATTTCGAGTCAAGCTTGAATAGTTTTATATTTTAAACTATGCATATCAAGCTGAACTTTCATTGGGTTCAACAGTATAACAAATTTAAAATGGTGGTTCATGTTCGGTTTGTCTATATTCTGAATCGAGCTCGAATGAGTCTATAACCAAATTGAACTTGAGCGAGCCTAGAAGAGTAGCTTGGTTTGTTTTACAGCCCTACGCTTCCCTGTGTTAGCTTTGTAGGGTGATATGTGAATCTTTGATTCTAGATGTGTTTTTGTTCGCTACATAACATAATTAATTCTTTTATTTTGTCTTTTGTGGGAACCTTTTTAATCTGTGAGTTTACATAACCCAGTTTAGAACTGATGATGATCATTTGATCTGGTGCTTATGATTTGATTTTGTTATGTGATGGATTGCTGTTTTGCATCAGAGAAATGAACATCCCGAATCCATGACTTATTTATTTTCATTAATATGCTTTTGTTTTCATCCCGTCTATTACTGGTATGTATTTATATTATTATATGTATCTTAACAGTATGATCTCAGATATGCTTTTATTTTCATTATTTCAAGTCACTAGTCGAAGCTCCCATTTCTGTGAGTTGACTTACTTTCAAACAGCTCCCGATTATTTGGCAACGCACATTCATTCTTTATAGCATGTGATGGCAATTTTCGCATGGCCGTGGATGATTGAATATGCATGAAGATGTATGCTATATGGTCAAGTTAAGATTCCAAACTGCGCCTTTTGACTTATTTGGGATCTCAATCAAATCCCCTCTTCTAAAACTAACGTGGGAGGGAATTGAACCCAATTAACCATGACCTCCTATTGAGGATGTAGGTTCTGGTCATTTTCTGTACATTTGGTTCTAAATCTTTCTGTGCATTTCTGTACTTTCTAAACCTATCTCCCACTTCCATTGTAGGGTGTAACAGTACCTCCAAGTGGGACAGAGCAGTTGGTGAACTCCAAACTGTGGACTAACGCAATACTTGGGCGACATGGAAATGGCACTTGGAAGAGGCCAAAGAAAACGAAGATTGTGCAATCTGCATGGTGTGAGGTTTGCAAGGTTGACTGTAACAGCAAGGAGGTTCTTGACCAGCATAAATTGGGAAAGAAGCACAAGAAGAACCTGGAGAAGCTAAAAGAAGCGACTGCACCTCCCCCCGTTGCCTCGGTTGTCTCAAATAATCCCGTAATTGGGCCACAAGAAAATCCCAACAAAGGGAAAGCTGCAAGCGGGCGGAGAAATAGGAAGAAGTCCGCAGAATCTGTGGAGGATTTGGAGGCGAAGAGAAGGAAGATTTTGGAAGGTGGAGCAGCAGTGGATGCTGTGAGGACATGCACAATTTGTAACGTTATTTGTAATAGCGAAGTTGTTTTCAGCTCTCATCTCGCTGGACAGAAACATGCTGCTGTGGCGAAGAAGCATGCAGGTGGCGCGGGAGTGGTTACCACCACCACCACCTGAAAGGTGCGATTAGTTAGTAAACAAAATTTGTGTAGAACTGTTGAGTTCTAGTTCATTTTTGGTTCAGTTGTCTGTACATCTTTTTCGTTGAACGAGGATTTTTTTTGTCTGTTACAGTAAAAACTCAAGAGAAATCCTTTTAGAGAAAAATATTTATCAGAATATTGTTAATAACAATGTATTTCAAAATTGTATTTTTAAATTGTCTAAAAATGCATGATCATAACACATTTTCCTTCAAAATATGTAACGAGAAAATGCAATATGAAAATACGGTTTCAATTCAGCAGAAAATGCATTGAGAAAAGCATACCTTTCATTATACATTTGTAGCGTTGATTGATGTGGTGATGGTGATATGTAAGTATCTCTTTCTCGTTGAATCTTTTTTCTTTATGATACCATTATGTATTTTTATCGTTAATTGATGTACGAAAGATGTCGGGCTGATCTGCGTAGCTCATAGTGTTAAAAGAGGACTAGTCATTTCTCAAGTTGTCAAGCACAACTTATACATGCGCTAAAAGTGAAAACAATAAACAAGAACATATATACTAGTACTCTCGTGCACCAGCTTTGCAAACATACATTCCATGTCTCAGGGCCTTAGTTTCTCAACCTTAAGCCGTACCGGGGTCGTGAGAGATAGCTTAGGAAAGAAAACCATGGGTGCTTGTAATTTAGAGGTGACCATAGTTCAGATGGATGTACAACCATCTTAAGCTAATTAATTAAAACCCATTTTATTTCACAGTGGTATTATCCGCACTGGGCTTGTACAGTCATTTATTTCCAAGTGATTCACTTACATATAAAGAAAACAAACACGCATCTACCCACGTGGGTATATATATATATATATAGGCTACCTTGGAAAAACTAGCCTTTCTTTTTTTCTAGGCCAATTCAACTGGCTCTATGTTCCATATGTCTCTGGCGTATTCATGAATTGTTCTGTCACTGCTGAACTTGTAAGAGCCGGCTGTATTCAAAATTGACATTCTCGTCCATCTCTGCTTCACCACCAATCACATGTTAGTGAATCAACCATAATAAACAGGGAAGGAGCATCCAATTTCACAATGTACTTTGTCGATGAAAATTTGTGATGACTCAGAGAGTCCATAAAAGTTATAAACATGCGGCAAAGTGCACAAACAGACTGCTTTGATCGCTTACCCTTTGGTCTCGATATGCCTCGTCGACCTTCTCTTGGCATTCTATGTAACTCGGGAAATCCTTGCCCACAAGGAAATAGTCCGCACGGCCAAATCCTTCATCTCCTTCTAAAGATCCCATCAGTTCGTCATAGTTACAAGGTCCGAAAACACCACTTCTGACAAATTCCTTCACTTCTTCAAATCGTGGATCAGGCACAAACTACACGTGATGAAAGGGAGATTGAATCATTTGGTGGACCGAAAAGAAGATTCAGATAAAAAAATAAAGTCAACATTTACAACTTTCTACCCCGCTTATGCCATTGGGAAGAAAATTTTGAACGAAAACCTTGCCCAACTCATAAAGACACATTCCAAGGAAAAAACGGTGACACGGTTTCAGCCCCAAACAAAAATAGAAATAGAAACTTGATTCGCATGCATACCTTGCCTTCAGCTCTTTCTTTCCTAAGGCCTGCAATCTCGTGAGCTTGGGCACCAAAGAGGAAAAAGTTCTCATCTCCAACCTCTTGCCTTATTTCAACATTGGCCCCATCCAAGGTCCCAATCAAGATGCAACCATTCATAGCAAACTTCATGTTACTGGTTCCACTGGCCTCCATCCCAGCAGT
>JAVXUM010000023.1:30534236-30548108 GCA_035590655.1 Pouteria glomerata
AGAAATTTTCTATCTTGTTTATATAGTATTTTCTATCTCCATCATACATTGAATGTTTTTAGTAAAAATACAATGAAAATACTTAATTATTAAGAAACAATGAGCATTATTTATTAGTTTTCATTAATATTATGTACAATGAATCTATGTTCTAGATTCATTCAATTAACATGATACATGAATTTTTCTAAGATACAATACTTTTTGATGTAATCAAAATTTAACTTCAATTAATTACAAAAATCTCTTTAAATTAATAAATATTAATTTATTAGTTAATTAATATCTCTATAAAATAATAAAATATCATGATCCTAACAATATTAATTTATAGAGGTTTTACTGTATATGTTTTATTGATAGATTTGAGTTAGGAATTAAATTGCACACATGTAGGGCCAATTTAATAGTATATTTGATTAGAAAAAAATGAATCGGGCTTCATAGTCCTGAATTACTTATCCCCAGAGTGGGAATACAGAATACCATATAAAATAGAATTAAATTAATTATAGTCTATAATTAAATAAAAGTCTATTCGATAATTATAAATTAAGATAGAATTTAAATAGAATTATAATATTTTATATGGCATGACTCTTATCGTCATGGTACTTCGGTTCATGATGACTGGGATATGGATAATATGTGTCAAGAGACTTATAAATAAGGAGGAAATGAGAGGAAAAAAGGGATTTTTTTTAACCAGAAAAGGTCTAGTATACTAGTATAAGAATGGCAATAATAGTCTTTCTCTAGAGAAATTCTAACTCGATCGTCAGAGGAGCGTTCGGCTAAATAACACTTGGCCAACAGTTCTTGTTCCAGGTTTTTGGCTGTCGTTAGATGGAATTAAGATAACAGCATCATTAAAGACAATCCGATCAAATTAGACACACACTTGAGTCTGGTCAGACCGCTGACAGAGGCATCCAACAAATTCTTAACACTTTAATATTTAATTTTGAAAGCCACGTGTCACAATTATAGTATGCCACATAGTACAGTGGCATTTTCAGACTCTATTTTACATATATTTAATTTAATATGATATGATTTGCAAATATTTAGTTGTAAATATTCTACTAACTTGCCATGTATCCATTTTTAAGGGATATCAAGTTAAAAAAATGGTTTCGTTTATATTTCTAAAAAATTAAGTCAGTTATGTACACTTTACACATGGTATCATAATTAATATGTTGATATTCTAATAAGTCAATGTTTAACAAAATATTATTAACAAAAAAAAAAACAAAATATGTAATGAGTAAAAAAAAATATTTAGGCAATAATACGATAGAAATTAAATGATTCAAAGTTCTTACCTCTTGAGAAATAGTTATGTAAGTGGTTAATTAAAAAAATCCAAATGTTCATCATAAATTATAGTGGTTTAGACATTGCAACAAATTAAAAATATAAGAATTTAATTACTAAACTTGAAAATATAGGTTTTGAATTGAGATTTGATTTAAAATATAAATAATTAAATTGTAATTTATTCAAAAATTTAATTAGTCATTTTGTCAAGATATAAAATTGTAAAAATTCTTAATTTATTGAATTTTATTTTATTATACTTCTGTTGAATTAAAGTAAAATGGGATCAAAATCACTACTTTTATTCATTCGGTTGTCATTCTTAAATTGCTAAATTTTTGTATATATACCTACCTAGGATATCTTGTTCCCGTCCTAAACAAAGACGGAATGGAGTTCCAAACAAACACACGGTCATTGATAAATGTTTTTTTTTTTTTTTTTTGGGGGTAATTATTGATAAATGGGTTGGCTGATATAATAATATTTTATCAATTCTCTGTGACTAATAACAATATTATTAGACTAAAATTTAATAGTTAATTTGTATTTATATTATTTTAATTAAAAAATGTGAGTACATTTCAATTATTAAATTTCAAATCATGGGAATGGTATAGTATTTTGGTGTCAGCTCTTAGTCCGGATTATTAGGCTGACCCCACTATCTGTGTTACCTGTCAGATGTCACGTGCATCACAACATGCATCACAACAGGTCACCGTCTCCAAATGTATCACTGGCTCTAACTTTACTGATCCATTCAACCAATGACTTTCTTGTATTTTTACCTATCAACCAATGACTTTCTTATGATTCCCATTAATTCCAAATCATACACTGAAACCCGGAACCCGACCCGTTTTATTTGATAGCAAAACCCTCAGAAGCCAGAAACCCTATACTGTTTGAAAGGAAGAAACAAACAAGCGTAAGTTTGTCGTGAGATTCCCTCCTCCGATGGCCTCCCACCACCACCACCACTACCACCACCGCTGCCACGCGACGACGGCCACCGTAACCACCCCCTGTTGCTGCTGCTGCTGCTGCTATTCCACCTGCTGTACCCCTTCGCCTCCAGACCCACTACTCCAACCCGTAGCTCCTCACTGCCACCACGCTCCTCTGCAACCATACCTCTACTCTTCCTATATCAGTCCACCTCAGGAACCCCAAAGCTTCCACCACCGTCAAACACCGTATCATCCACCTCCAACGCACCCAAAAAGACAGGAAGGGTTTCAGCGCTACCACCACTACCCTCAACAACAACAGCAGCAACAGCAGACCCAACCCGTTGTCTCCTCTCTCCTCCACCGCATAGCCGCACTTGAGTCTTCCCTCCGTCACCAGTTCTCTGCATCTTCTTATTCTCTCTGCGACGCCGCCGCCCGTACCATCCAAACCCATTTCAGAGCGTTCCTTGTTCGCAGATCACGAACGCTTGGTCAGCTCAAGGACCTCGCTTCCATCAAATCGACTCTCAACGCTCTCAAGGCCTCACTTTCCGACAATGCCTATCTCGATTCCCAAGCGCTTTCTGGCAGAGCCATGGACTTGCTTCTCGAACTCGACTCTATCCGGGTAATAATCCCATATAAATGCAAAAAATGTACTATGTACTTTTTATAGATATGTATACGTATTCCGTTGGAGATTTGATATGGGTTTGTTTGCAGGGTGATGATCCAATGATTAGGGATGGTAAAAGATCGATTAGCAGAGATTTAATTCGATTTCTAGAGTTTATTGATGGATTGTATGTGAAAAGGAGTAAACTTTCTAGCATGGCGTTGAAGAATGTGAGATTTGGTGCTACTGGAAACAAATCAAGGGTTTTGTACAGTGGCCAAAAGATTGGTAGTGCTAAATTTTTGGACTCTGCCAGAGACGAGAGAGAATTGATGGAGCAACTGAGAAGCCGAGTTGAGAAAATTCGTGTGTGTTCTGCTGTACCTGAGGATGATGATGAAAAAGGCATTGAGCTTGAAAACCCTAGAATTTCCATTAATGGAGCGATTGGCTCTCCCCTCAATAGAAATGGGGGTTCGGTGAGGGTGTATGGTGGGGATCAACCCAAAGTTAAGAAAACTGTGAGCTTTGCCAACAATGGGAATGTGTCTAGGGTTTTCATAACTACACACGACCCAAATTCAGGCGAAGATGTTAGTAGCAGCGATGGGGGCGGTTCAGTTGGTGATGACAGAGAGCTCGTGGACAACCTCTGTAGAGAAGTCAAGGAAATTGGTGGTTTCTCGAAGGGTAGCGAGGATGAAGAAGAAGCATGTGCTGAGGATGGAGAGTCTCCATGGATCAGTGGTAGTGGAAGAAAAGGTAGAAGAAATTTGAGAGCTGAGGAGAACTATGAAATTAGGGGACACTACCAGGGTGATGATGATGATGGGAATTTTGTGTTCTCTGCTCCGCTGCCTGTGAAGATGGAATCTAGAGCTGATTTGATTAAGAGAAAGGCCATGAAAATAGTTTAGTTGGAGTCCTGCAATTCTTATGTGCCTTGTTTGGGTGTAAAGCCGGTTTATTTGTTTCCACAATTTTTGTTCTGATTGTTGGATTTTGTAACCTTTCCTTCCAGTGTGAAGGGCGGTTTCTGAGTGCAGTTGCAGTTGCTTGTAACGATACCCCTCGAGGGGCTTTCTTCTAACCTTTGAACGAATAATCACTCCCAACAACTTGCTGTCCCCCTTTTTTTTCTTTATTTTCTCTCATTTTTGTTTGATTTCATTTGAGGCTGCGCTGTCCTCCACATTTGTTACTCTTACTGGTTGTACAGTCTCTGCTCTCAGACAATCTTTGGTGATAAAGCATGGTTCAGTGACATGTTCACGGGTACAAGTGCTGTGGCTTCACCCAAATCCGTGGCCTGTTCTTTTATATGGTTTGTCAAGATGATATATAAAGCATATTGAGCGCAACTAAAGTTCACAGAATGGCAAGTAATAACTTAGCAGTCCCTTGATGTGGCTTACAAGTATTGCTACTGGGGACCTTGACACGAACCCGAATCTTATTATCAGTTTGAACAGCACAGCTATAACAAGACGGATGCAAAGAATCAAAATCAGCCCATGATATAATCAGTGTGGAGTTTTTTGGGGATAGAAATCTATATAAAGGAGCTCAAGTCTGAGCAGAGGCAAATTTGAGTTTGAAGCATGATGGATTAGGGTTGTAACACGGTGTTATTTGAGACTGGGCGCTTTTGGAGTGTTGAAAAGTTAGTAAAAGTTGATAAAAGTTATAGTTTTGTAATCTGTGTCGAGAGAGAAAAAATTAAAAATTTTTAAAATTTTTTTATATTTTTAGTAAAATTTAAAATGCTAAACAGAGCATAACTTGAAATTAATTCAATTATAAATGAATTTGAACTCGACTTCAAATATAAATAAATTAAATTTGAACTACAATTTTAATCTTTATTTAAATTGTTAAATTTAATCAAAGTTAAGTTTGATAAATTAGTACTTGATAAATATAATGTGAAATATTAATTTATTCCAACTTAAATTAAGATTGATTTGGTCATATAAATACCCAAGTTTAACTCAAATAATTAGGGATTCAACGACTAAAAAATATTAACAAATCAAATGTGACTTGTTCATTTTACTAAATACTAGTGGTTTGGATCATTTTTTTTTTATATTCTCAGTACTTGTAGTCCGTGACTAAGGACACACTAAGGGTGGCACAATTGGTGCAATTTTAAGTTTGCTCTTAATTGTCATTAGTTCGAGTTTTTGGAGATTCACCGCTTGTTAACTTCAGTTCCGGGAATTGTCAAGGTGGGGTCGGACACCTAAGTCATCCGAGAATAATAAAAAATAAATTAAAAAATGACTGTCCAAGGACGTGGAATGAGACAGTAGCTACAACGCAGAAAGTTCAATAGTGGGTCAAAAGGCCTGCCTTGGACATTGGCTGCTACCCAAGAAAATTTAAGCTTGAGCAGTGCGGCGGTGCCGTTCTCTTGCTGTAGCTTAGCAGTTGTTTATACGTCCGGACGTAGCACTAGGATAGGAGGGTCGTTATGACAGAAGCCAATAGGTTCCGCCAAGCCTAAAGCGGTCTGCATTCATGAATGGCACGGTTCAGACTCATTCCAAAACGAAGTACCTCCTCAGCAACGCCAGGGCCCAATGCGAGTCACTGTTACAGCACTACGTCACCACCAAGTCCCTCACGAACACCAAGCAACTCCATGCCCATATTGTCACCTCCGGCCACCTCTCCTCCTGCCACTTAATTCCCCTTCTCTCTTTCCTCGGCAGGGCTTACATTGGATGTGGCTGCCTCTCCTATGCGCGCAAATTGTTCGTTGGATTGTCTGAACCATCGTTGTTTTTATATAACACCATTATAAGAGCATGCACCCAGAACGGTTTATCACACGGGGCGCTCCGACTCTTTGTCGAAATGCTTGCCTTGGGGTATCCCCGGCCCGATAAATACACATATCCTTTCGTTATTAAGCCTTGCGGTGATTTATCGTTGCTTGAATTGGGTGTTTCGATTCATGGATTGACGGTGACAAGCGGGGTCCATCTGGACACGTTTGTGGGAAATTCGTTGTTGGCAATGTACATGAATTGCGGTGAGAAGGAGGTGGCCAGGAGGGTTTTCTATAGCATGCCGGAGAGAAGCTTGGTGTCTTGGAACACTATGATAAGTGGATATTGTCATAATGGGTGTTGCCAGGAAGCTTTGTTGATTTTCAATGAAATGGGGGATGCAGGAGTGGAGCCAGACAGCGCCACCTTGGTTTCCGTGTTGCCGGCTTGTGGGCATCTGAAGGACTTGCAGGCTGGTAGACAGGTCCGTGCCCTGGTGGAAGAGAATGGTTTAGGAAGCAAAATATCAGTAAAGAATGCATTGGTGGACATGTATGTAAAGTGTGGTAGTATGACTGAAGCACAATTTGTTTTTGATAAGATGGAGGAGAGGGATGTAGTGACATGGACTACCATGATCAATGGCTATATTTTGAATGGCGATTCAAGAAGAGCTTTGATGCTTTGTCCACTGATGCAATTAGAAGGTGTAAGGCCTAATTCAGTAACTGTGGCTTCTCTTCTTTTGGCATGTGCTCATTTGTATTTTTTGAAGCATGGCAGGTGCTTGCATGGGTGGGCTTTGAGACAAAAACTAGAATCCGATGTTTCTGTGGAAACTGCATTGATCGACTTGTATGCAAAATGCAATTGCGTTAGAGTCAGCCTCCAAGTATTTGCAAAAACTTCAAGAAAAAGAACAGTCCCCTGGAATGCAATTCTCTCCGGTTTTATTCATAATTGGCGATCAAGAGAAGCAATTAACCTTTTTAAAGAAATGCTATCGGAAGCAGTAGACCCTAATGCTGCAACCATGAACAGCCTCCTTCCTGCTTATGCAACGCTAGCAGATTTGCAGCAAGCAATGAACGTACATGGTTACCTATTTAAAACAGGGTTTCTTTCAAAAGTAGAAGTTGGCACTGGTTTGATTGATATATACTGTAAATGTGGGAGTTTAGAGTTTGCTCAAAAGATCTTTGATGGGATTTCCATGAGGGACAAGGACATTATTTGTTGGAGTGCCATTATAGCTGGTTATGGAGTGCATGGGCATGGTAAGGTGGCTGTTTCTCTTTTCAATCAAATGGTTCAATTGGGTGTGGAACCGAATGAGGTCACTTTTACTTCTGTTTTGCATGCTTGCAGCCATGGTGGTTTGGTGGATGAGGGTGTTGGTTTGTTCAAATTCATGCTTGAAGTTCACCGCCAAATGTTACCTTGTTCAGATCATTACACTTGCATTGTTGATCTTCTTGGTCGTGCTGGCCGGCTGGAGGAAGCTTACGAACTAATTAGAACAATGCCATTTAAACCTAACCATGCTGTCTGGGGCGCATTGCTTGGTGCTTGTGTAATACATGAGAATGTTGAACTGGGAGAGCTGGCAGCAAAGCACCTTTTTAGGATAGAGCCAGATAATACTGGAAATTATGTGTTAATGGCTAAAATTTATGCTGCTGTTGGAAGATGGAAAGATGCAGAGAACATAAGGCATATGATCAATGAAATCGGATTAAGGAAAATGCCAGCTCAGAGTTCAATTGAGGTCAGAAATAAATGAAGTTGGGTTAGTGTCTGGGATGCTAAAAGATGAAAGGCTCAGCTTCAACGGGAGCAGCCATGGATGTTGCTTAAAAACAAAAATTGAAAAAGGATATCCTTGTAAGCTGCTACCTTATCTAAAATTTTCCACCAACTAGAAGAGAAGTTAATTATGCCAAGTGCATCTTTTAGTGCTTGGTTGTGGTGCTTGAATTGTGCCTTAATGCTTTGTGCCCTGTTGTGGCTGTTTTCGCTTTTCACCATTCCCCTCATATTATAACCCCAGTGGAAAAAAAAAAAAAAGAATACCACTCAGGAAAGAATATTAAAGACTGCTTTGATGCAGCGCAAGGCATGTTGACTCCGGTAATTTAGTAGCTTCAGTTTGAGCTGGGGAGGCCAACAAATGGGGTCCACTTGTGAATGCATTCAAGGTTGGTTAAATCAGTATTGAAGCGGCATCCATATCTGCCAGCATTACAGTTGTAAGTTAAAATATATATTGATCAAAGGAGACTGAGCTTTAAATGATATCATTCATGGAAAATTCTCCCTTAACATATTATCTCTTGTATATGTGAATGAACAGGAGTCCATTTGGAGAGTATAATTATCATCTGAAAATTACATGGGGCTTGGTTGGGTCATAAGGGTGGTAAAATGCATATTCAGGTATCATATTCATATTTAAATGTGCTACAATTGTGCAACTGATCCATGTTATGAGGCTTACAAACAAGTCAGTGGTTTCAGTAGTTTAATCTTTGTTGTTAATTCCAACATAGATAAATATGGAATTTACATGTTGATTTGTACATTTTCCCTCACTGATATATGTTGCAGATTTTAATTGAAGGTCTCAAAGATTTTGTTGTTCTTTTTAATATATTGAGTTTATCCAAGCAAGCAGAGGGATTGAAGAAAATGTTATCAATAGAATTCGAGCAGGGTGGTTAAGATGGAGAGGAGCCTCAAGTGTTTTATGTGACCATAGGATACTTATCAAGCTCAAATGGATTTTATTAGATGGTTCTAAGGCCAACTATTTTTTATCATATAGAGTGTTAGATAATTAAACAGTAAAACTCTCATAAAATGAGCGTGGCAGAAATAAGGTTGCAAGGATGGATGTGTGGTAATTCAAAAATAGATAAATAAGAAATGAACTGTGTGAAGACAGAAATAAGAATTCTTTTATTTCTATATTTTTTCTGATTCAAAAATGTTACAAGAATCCTCCTACTTATAGCCTATTCTAATATCTATACATAGTAAGTTTTCCTATGATGAGTGCTGAAATTACCGAGGGAATATTAAAAAGGAATATCATAATATTTACACAATTTTCCAATTTCCTAATTCTCCTCTAATTTCCTAATTCGGTATTTCTATACTCCCGCTCAAGTTGGATCGTAAATGTTAATTAAGTTCAACGTGCCTATTAATTCCTCAAATACCGGTCTAAGTATTCCTTTGGCGAAAATGTCTGCCACCTGCTTTCGTGTAGGTACATAGATCATGCAAATGATTCCTTCTTCAATCTTCTCCTTAATAAAATGCTTGTCTACCTCACATGCTTGGTTTGGTTATGTTGGATTGGATTAAGTGATAGGTCAATGGTAGCCTTATTGTCACAATATAGTTTAATGAGAAACTCTACTGTAATATGTAGTTCTTCCAAAAGTCTTTTTAGCTACAATCCTTCACACATACCTTGGGCAATGGCCCTGTATTCTTGTTCAACATTGCTTCTAGCTACTACACTCTACTTTTTACTTCTCTAAGTTACTGAGTTGCCCCATACAAAGGTACAATATCCAATGGTGGATTTTTTGTCTCCATTGCACTTGCCTAGTCTGCATCGGTAAATATTTCAACTCCTCTAGTCTCACCCTTTTTGAATAGTAGTCCCTTGCTTGGTTTGCCCTTGAGGTATCTTAAAATCCTGTACACTGCTCCCTAGTGTGCCTCCTTTGATGAGTGCGTATGTTGGCTCACAATGCTTATTGCAAATGCAATATCTGGTCTAGTATGTGAGAGGTAAATCAATTTCCTTACTAGTCTCTGATATCTATTCTTGTCGATTAGTTGTCTTGCCTCCGTTGTTTTCTTTTTTGGCTCAATCAAAGTCTTACTAGGTTTACAACCTAGTATCCCTATCTTAGAAAGAAGATCAAGTATATATTTTTTTTAAGGCACACTAGTTCCTTTCTGTGATCTGGCTACTTCCATTTCCAGAAAGTAACGTAACTATCCAAGGTCCTTTACTCAAACTCATTGGCCAAGCTTTCTTCAATCTTTCCATCTCTGTTGAATCATCTTTTGTTAAGATGATATCAACGTATACTATGAGGATAGTCTTTCTCCCACTTTCAGCTAGCCGAACAAACATAGTATGATCTGTTTGCCCTTGTTTGTAACCCTGTCCTTTAATCACCTTTGTGAATCTGTCAAACTAGGCTATTTGAGTCCATGCAAGGATTTCTTTAGCTTACAAACTTTGCTATCTCCTTCCTTGTGGAATCTAGGTGGTAACGTCATAAATACTTCTTCTTCCAACTCTCCATTCAAGAATGCATTCTTGACATCTAGTTGCTGGAGTTGCCAAGGCTAGCAGAACTCTCACAGTATTTAGTTTTACCACTGGTGCAAATGGCTCTGAGTAGTCGATTCTATATGTCTGAGTGAAGCCTTTTGCAACTAATCGTGCCTTATATCGTTCAATTGTTCCATCAGTCCTGTACTTTACAGTGAAAATCCACTTACAGCCTACTGGTCTTTTTCCCTTGGGTAACTTTATCACTTCCTAGGTTCCATTCTTTTTAAGTGCCCTCATCTCTTCCATGACAATTTCTTTCCATTTTGGAATAGTAAGGGCCTCTTGGATGTTTTTTGGGATTGTAATGCTATTAATGTTAGAAATAAAGTTACGATATTGTGTGGATAGAGCATTATAAGACACAAAGTGTGATATAGGATGAATAGTACATGATCTAGGTTTTTTCCGAAGAGCTATGGGCAAATCATCATCAGAGGTATTAGGAAATTCAATTACCTGCTCTGGATTAGAAGAGGGCTCATGACTCGAACTATCACCATTTCTGGCTCTTTTGGTGCAGGGAATGTGAGAGTCTCTGATTCCTCTGGTTTTGGCCTCCGTGAGTAGACTAATGTTTCTTTGGTTTTTTGTATTTCTGTATCTCTCCCTGAAGTTAAGTGTTCTTCTATTGATGGCGAAGTATACGAGAGAGACTCATAAAGGGAAAGATCCAAGTCGAGAGTATCTAGGGCTCGAACTTCACTTGGTGTCTCCCCTTGAAGAGAGGACGAGGTATAATAGGGTGTGTTTTCAAAGAAGTTTATTTCAAAACTGGCAAAGAGTTTATGAGATATGAGATCATAACATTTGTAACCTCGTTGAGTAGGAGAATAGCCCAAAAAAAACACATTTGTGAGCTCGAGGGTCTAGTTTGCTACGTTGGTGAGCATGAATATGAACAAATATAGTACATACACTAAGAGGTATTGTGGAGTATACCCTAGAGGTTGGAAAGGACTCTTGCAATTTTTGAAGTGGGGTAGCAAAGGATAAGACTCGACTGGGCATGTGATTTATAAGGTAGATAGCGGTTAGAATAGCATCCCCCCAGAATTGTTTGGACATGTGCATTGTAAACAGTAACGCATGTGCTACCTCAAGTATATGTTTATTTTTCCTTTCAGCCACCCCATTTTATTATGGGGTATCAGCACAAGAGCTTTAGTGAATGATGCCATTTTCACGGACGTAGGGACCCAAATATTGATTAAAATACTCAGTTCCATTATTAGTCCGCAGAATTTGGAGTTTGGCGTGAAACTAGGTTTGTATTATGGTGTGAAAGTTAATGAAAACTGAGCGAACTTCAGTTTTATCATGTAATAAATACACCCAACAAACACGAGTATGGTCATCAATGAAGGTTAAGAACCATTTTGTCTGTGTTCTGTTAGAGGTTCAGGATGGTCCCCATAAATAACTATGAATCATAGCAAAAGGAGTAGATGGTTTGTAAGTGGACAAAGGAAAGGGAACACGATGATGTTTTGCAAATTCACATGTTTCATATTGGAAGTCAATGGACCTCTTATTTGAACATATCTAAGGAAATAAACGTTTCAAATAAGGAAAACTAGGGTGGCCCATTCTAGGATGCCATAGTAGAAGTTCACTATCATGAGAAGTAAATGTAGAATTACAAAAAACTTTACTAAAATCATTGCTCATGATTGCCTTATCAAAATAGTAGAGTCCTTCACATTCCCTAGCACTGCCAATCATTTTCCCCGATGATAGCTCCTGAAAAGTATAGAGAGAGGAAGTGAAATTAGTTGAACAGTTCGAATCTTTGGTTAATTTACTAATAGATAGTAAATTGCAACATAGATTTGGAAGACGAAGGATAGATTTTAAAGACAGTGAGTTTGAAAGATGAATATTCCATTTTCCTACTACATATGAGAGTGATCTATCTGCAATTCTAACTTTTAAATTTCTAGCACAAGAGAAGTATGAAGAGCATAAATTGTAAGACCTAGTCATGTGATCAGAAGCACCAGAGTTTATGACCTATGGAGTTTTGGTACTGGAGGTAATTAAAGCTTGTAAAAAGTTACCTTTTTGGGCTAGTAATCCAGAGGGAACATTTGTAGAGGATTGACTAGGATTTTGAAAAATGGAAAGTAACTCATAGAGTTTTCCCAGTTGTTCAGAAGTGATTGGCCTGTTTTGACTTGTTTGTGGACTTCTTCCTCCTGAAACATTTTCAATTGTAGCTTGGTGACCCCTATTTTTATTTTGTCTTGGTTTCCAATCTGCAGGTTTTCCATGAATTTCCCAGCACGTGTCTTTAGAGTGATCAATTTTCTTACAATGGTCACAAAATAACCTCCATTTGAACTGTTTTGGGCCCACCCTAGTAAATGGGCCTTAGGTCAAGAAACCAGATCCAACATCTCCATTGGTTAATCCTCCAGCAGCTTCATGGGTCAAATGACCCGTTTCATCAAAATAGTCTCGAGTCTTAGAACTCGACCTAGTGTTCATATGAGACATTAGGGTAGAGACCTCAAAATCATGTCCCGTTGTCTTCAATTCTCTGCCCATCATCACCATTCGCCTGGCTTCTTCCCTTTGAACTTTAGCGAATACTTCTTTAATCGACGGTAAGAGATGACGGCTGAGTACCTGGCCGCGCACATCATCTAATGTCTGGTTCAATCCAGCCAAGAACTCAAAAACCCTCTCATTTTTGACCATTTTCTGGTAGTGCACATTATCGCCGGTGCACTCCCAGCCGTCATCGAGGTTTATTTCGAGTTCTTGCCAAAATGCCGTCATCTCCAAATAATATTTTGTAACATTCTTGTCCCCGTGCTTCATCTGCCATAATCGGGTTTTTTGATAAAAAATCTGAGAGAAAATTCTGTAACATTCTTGTCCCCTGCAATGCACTATTAGATACATAACTGTTTTACACAAGTGGTATCCCAAGTAGTAGTACAGTAAAAGTGATTAGAAGGTCTACTTGTGTTCGCTAATCATTTACCTGTAGACTGGAATGAAGGATGAAATCAAATATGACCTGGTTTTGATTTCAGTTTTGATTGTATATATAGATGTTTGACTTGACATGTTCCTTCATTGCCGGCTGTTGAAGCAAAATGCATCAGTTAAATACCAAATAAATACCAAATGAAACCTTTATAGCAGTCAAATACTTGGCATTCCTTGGGCCTGAGCTTGGTCCCTTTATATTTTACCTTGACTAGTTTGAAAGAACGGAAAACTTGAAAAAGATGACTAAGAGTGCACTATGATGTGGTAGTCCATAGTATTGTGTTGTTATTATTACCAACTTCAAGCTATGAAAAGGCATGCAGATGCTCTTCTTAGGGCCAGTGTACCCCTCGAGAATAGCATTTTTGAGGAAAAAAAAACATACAGAATAGGACAATTAAAAAGCATGGAAAAGTGGGAATAGTCCATTTTTTGTGATTTGATGGTTATAAAGCCAACTTTACAGTGAGGAATCCATGAATCAACTATTCGTCCTAGTCATTGCCCATAATTTACTGATACAACCCATGTGCTATATTGCCCCTTTCAATTCAGAACATGCTTTTGTATGGACCTACATTGTGCTGTGTGCGTGTGTACAAATATATGAGAGAGTTGACATGATGATGAGAACCAAGGAAGATACCCAAAGATCCATTGCATGTTTCAGATGGGCCAATAATCAAAGTTAGAGCAAAGAAGATCGAGGAAGCAATGCTTGGGCTTGTTCAAACTATGTTGAATGAGACTTTAAATGCACCAAACAATACAATATTCAAGATGGGCCTAAAAGAAGAGGAATCAAAATTGGTGCATGTGATCCAAGTCAAGGACGGC
>JAVXUM010000023.1:30556419-30567236 GCA_035590655.1 Pouteria glomerata
AAAAAAAAAAAAAAAAAAAAAAAAAAAAAAAAAAAAAAATTATTGCATAACCTTAAGTTATGTTGAGTATGATTTTGAATTCATAATTAAATGAGGCTTCAAACTAGTTGAGCCGAATCCAATTATAAGTTATTTAAACTTGGTTTGAAAAATGTGCTCAAGGTTATTTTGTTAAATTTTTGAATCAAGTTTTAATCCGGCGAAGCTCGAGTAGTTTAATTATTTTACACAAATTGACTTTATTGAGCCAAACTTGAGTTTCAAATTGTGTTGAAGGTTGGCTTAATTTTATAATGAATTAATTTTAAACGAGCTTTTGGCAAGCCAAACACGAATCAAACTCGAGCTATTTGGTTCATTCAATAAACCTAGCACTCCGTTTGGTTCATTTAATAATCCTAATAACACTTAGAATGATGGATTTGATAGGATTTAGTTTAATTCGATAAAAATTCTTGCTAATTCTCATATTTGTAACTAAAATAAAATTTTATAAATTAGATTTTATTTCATTTCAAATTTAAATTTTGAGAAATTTAGATTTAATTTTATTTCATAATTTAAATTTTGAGATTTCTAGATCATTTAAAATCTAATTCAAAACAATTTAATTTGATGAAAACTCATTATTTTCTTAAATTATCTAGATAAATAGATAAATTTATTTTCATATATCATATTTGTTATAATTTTTTATTTTCTATTAATATGGTTAATTTTGATATTTTTCTTATATTAAATCAATTTAATTTTTAAATTCAAAATGTGTTCTAAATATAAAATTTTCTTTATCAAATCAAATCAAATTAATTTTTTATTTTAAAATCAAGTCAATTCTAAGAGAAATTTTTTCAAATAGAGTGTAAAACGTGAACGAGAATTCTTAAGTCAAAGGAAATTCCTATAGGAATAGGACTTAAAATTCTAGTATTGTAAGGAATCATTGTTCCTCAAAAGGAAATCGGAACTTGAAATTCTTGTCAGTTATGGAATTATGATGCAACGTTGAAAAAAATTGAAAGATGGATCTATTTCCACTTCACTAATTCTTTCCTACATTGCACTTTGCTTTTTTATTAATTAAAATTACACAATGTGTCATTGTAATTTCTTTTATTTCACTTTGTGTCATTGTAATTTTTATCGTCACTCTCAAATCGTTCAGTAGGTCTTTGTGTCATTTAGTAGGGTTTCATATAAGTTTTTTTTTTTTTTTTTTTTAAATACCAAAATAGGAAAAATTAATATACCAAAAAATTAACTTTCAAGCAAAAGTAGTATATTAAACAAACAATAATTATTTTTCTTGTGAGAAAAAAACTTAATTAGAATTTCTTATTATAAAAAATATTATAAAAAAATCTAAAATTGAAAAACTTTATCATAATAAAGTTACTCATATGTTGTAAGTAATTTTTTTAAAAATTAAGGTAGCAATTGCCCAACCACTAAATTATTTTTTATCATAAAAAATTCAAATTAAGTTTTCGGGAAAAAAAATATTTATGCTTGTATGATAAATCTAACTTTTGCTTAAAAGCTAATTTTTCGGCATATTAATTTTCCCATTTGGGTTTATTTTTTAATAATTTTATATGAAGTCCTATCAAATGATTTGAGGGCGTAATAAATACTTGAGAGTGATGAGAAAAATTAAGATGACAAAGGTTAGTAAAGAAAATGAAATGAAAAATAATTTTTTATTTGATTAAGTTAGAAATAAAATAACATGAAACATATTTTTATATGTTTTTAAAAATAAAAATAACAATAAAATTATTTTAATTTTTAAAATATATTTTTTTTTATTCTCTTGTACCAAACTACTTCCAAGGGTGCTTTAAATTTGTTAAAAATGGAAAATATTATAAAAGACAATTATGTTATTTCAAATTATATATAAAAATAGTTAACTAAAAAAGATAATTTTATAATTTTATTTAATGAAAAAATATATGATAGAATATAAGAGATTACTTATAGAGTACAAATAGATTCATTGAAAAAAAATAAATAAATAAATATATATATGTATACATACTTTCATTCATGAACGGATGCACACAGGTGTAATGGGGTTAATTGACCCTCTGGAAGCAAAATTCTTATAGAAAATAATATAATTTTTGAGATATTTTTATACTTTACCTTCATAAAATATATCCTTTAAAATAGATAGTTTCTATACTTCAAACAATTAACAAGTTTTGCCCCAACTGAAAGTAAAATTTTTGTAAAAATAGTATAATTTTTAAAGTATTTTTGTACTTTACCCTCATAAAATATATCTTTCAAAACAAATTACCCTTATATATTAAACAATTTATAAGTTTTGCTCTTATTTTTAAGTCAAATACATTACTTTTATTTGTTTACTTGATCCTATTGTAATAAAATTCTGGATTCGCTACTGCTTTTATTCTTATTTTTTAATATACGAAGATAATAATTTTCTTAAATTTGATTCCCGTTACTTTTACCATTTTCATAATAATACCAAATATATTATTAACTCAATATTAACAAATGTTCTTTTTTATTTTATTTTTATTTTTAAGCATTTGCTTCACAATGCTATGCCCTTTCTCGCTTTACTAATGGGAGAGTACTTACCAATATATATATATCTAATATAAAAGAGAGGTGTACGCGTAATGGGGATAATTTTACACTTGGATAATCCAATTCTTTTTTTTTTTTTTTATAATTAATAATCCAATTCATATTTAAAGGTCACTATAACTAAATTATACAAAATAACTGTCAGTCACGTAATATTTGCGATTATGATCTTAACGAGTAATTAGATGTCGATTCAAATTATATTTTACGTAAAATGATTTTTTTTTTTTTCTTGTTGGTCGAGCAATTTACATTTCTTTCACTCTCCGGGGAATGAATTTGGGTGGGTTTAGAGTTGTATAAAATAAAAGTTAATGTCTCGGATTTTGTGTAGTGAGTATAAAATTGTATAAAATTTAAAAGTTAATATCTCGTTTTTTTGTGTTATAAATAAAAAGATAATATTTTATAATCTCGTAATTCGTGTTTATAAAGATTTATAAAAATTTATAAAATTTTATTTTATTTTATTATTTGCTAAACGCAACCTTTATGATCTATAAATAAATGCTATATTGTCTTGTGAAAATTGGACATACTATTCATATTGGCCACGTTGTGCCCATGCCACTAAACTAAATTCATCTCTCTCTCTCTCTATAGCACAGCACGGCATTGACTAATATCAAATTTTAATTTATACATATTAAAAGAAAAAAAATTAAACAAAAAAGAAAAGAAAAAGAAAGAAAATTAGATCGGACTGATCATCCAATCAAAAGTGAATAACAGAGAAGGGAAAAAATATTAATAATAATTTATTTCACGTTAACATATATATTAATTATATTATATACATAAATAGATTGATGTAGAATTATATTTAAAAATGTGTTGAGTGTCATTAGTAAAAACGATGATATTCACGAATGTCATTATTTGAATTGACAACATGACATATCGTTAGTCAAATTAACGACACTAGATTACATCATTTATTACTTGTAATTAACTGCACTGGGGTGTCATCATTTGTTCCGATGACACCTACCATACATGTAGGTACAAAAAAAAAAAAAAAAAAAAAAAAAAAGAGGAGACTGAAAGATCTACTCATTTTTTTCTCTCAATGGACAACTTGTACATACTTAAACAATTTTTCATATTTTTTTTTTGCCTCTCACATGTGTTCATATGTATAAGATTGGGAATTTGAGAGCAATAAAAGACTTCCATTGAAGGGCTTTGGTGTTAAGATAAAACTGACAAAACAAAAAAAATTACCAATGCTCTCATTTGTAAAGAACTGAACAGACTTGACATCTTTTACACTCACCCACTCGCCAAAATCAGTTTGGTTGCCCAAATTGGCTTTTGTTTCCTTCACTCTTTGGAGTTGGGTATTGGACTAATATATATCTTTTACTATTATATGATTGTCTAAATGCTTGCTGGTTAGTTTCAATCAATCAATTTATCGTCTGTAGTTAAAGTTTCCATCTGTTACTAAGAAGAATTATAAAAGCCCAAATTCTGTTGACACTCTATCTAAAGAAAAATTAGATATCTTACATTTTAAAAATGATATTGCGTGCTATACTGTACAATGCCAATCTCTAAACTACGCAAAATCAACTATTTAGCATTTAGTGTAATTAAATTAGAATAAAGTGTCAAAAAAATATGATAAAAATTATTTAGATTTAAAATTTACATTTATAACTTTTATTTATATTTAAATCTTCCGTTAAGCGAGGAAGCCTGCAGTCGCTACCCGAGAGTGCGCTCTAAGTGAAACTCGCCTCTGTGACTCTATCCGGCAAAGAACCACAGGGAGGTAAACCAGTTTAAGTAAGCGTCAACTGACCGGCTCAATTGAGAAGGTCAATGACAGTTCCCACAGTAAAGAATTAAATTCATGACCAATGACAGTGAAATTTTCTGCCACGATTAGCCCGAGGAGTTATTTATATTTGAATCTTGGAGTTACGGGGGATGGGTGTTATCAAGTTCTACGACGACACCTATTATACTTCTGTAATTTATTTAATGTAAACTTAAATACGGAGGTTGCATAGTTATTATGAGGGTGTTTGGTATGATAAAAAGTGAGGTAAAATGAGATAAATTGTGGGTTCGTAAGACGTGCAGTGAGATAAGTTAAAAAAATTTTTCACAAATTTTCAGAGTTTTTCAGAAAACAGTACACACCCAAACAGCCCTTATATATACTATGGTGTTAAAAAAGAAAAAAAAAACTTCTCTCTCTCTCCTGCATTCACTGTTGGGATCCATGGAGAAAGAAACCATCGGAGATACCCTTCGCAATTCAGTTCAGATTGATTTACGCGTATTGTATATGTAAATATATATGTACATATATAAAGAAGCATAATCTGGTGAATCTACTTCCCAATGCATTGGTCTTCGAGAGGGCACCACAGGGCGACCAATTCAAAGGAGTCGGAGTCGGTGATTCGGTCTGATTGCGGTGGCGGATCTAATGGTGAGAGTTTTGGGGGCGGGATTGGAAGACAATTGGCGCGGTCGCGGTGATTCTAGGGTTTTGAGGAGGGGCTGCAGAGGCGACGATGCAGCTTCACTTCTCACCTAGCATGAGAAGCTTAACGATATCGAGCACCAATGGCTTTATTGACTTGATGAAGATCAAGGTCGCAGCTCGCCATATATCTTATCGTACACTCTTCCATACGATCCTCATTTTAGCTTTTCTGTTGCCCTTTGTCTTCATTCTTACTGCTGTTATTACCCTTGAAGGTGTCAACAAGTGCTCCTCATTAGGTACACAAACCTTTACATTTTTTTTTTCGATTCTTCTTTTCAGACTATTACTGTTTGATGATGTAATTAAATTGATTTGAACATGATTGTGTTGGATCTCAATTTACTTGGTGATGTTCATTACATTGTGAACATGGTTAGCTTATGTTAAGATGTGGCTGTTGGAAGATAGCAATGCTGGTCTCTTTTGGAATTTGTTTGATTGAAATAGGAATGCTATCAGGAGCTTTTGATGCTTCCTAATTTGGGGGCTAATTTGTTTTTAAATTTGGACGTTAATCAAATCATTTAATTGTTCAAGTCTGTAGGAGATTTGAGTTCCGTTGTTTTCACCAACCTTAAAGTTCAAAATCTGGATTTTCCTTGTGTGTGGGCAATGCTAGATTGTGTTGCAGAAACTTTGAAATCTAATTTAATCAATAATTTTGTGTTTATTGATGTGGGTAAATTTTGTTGGATTTGGTTGTCCTGATTGTCCCTGTTTTCGTTTAGTTCACTTGTTCATTGGAATGGTGTAAGAAGTTGCTGGTTTATTAGGTTACTTTAGTTTTTACGTTGTGCAAGATTTGAATTTGGTTAACTTAACTGGATTTCTATCTCTGGAAGTCATCCATTTGTTTTCTTTGTTCAACAGTATATTAAACTGAGTTTATTGAAATGTGTTTAAATCTGCAAGGTATTGAAATCTTTTATGTTATACTTATGGTTAGAATATGATTAGCAGAACTCATGGAAGTTTTGTTCGCATAAAAACTCATTCATGGATTTGGCCAAAGCTAAAATGTGGTAGAATTGATGCTGACTTTGATTCAAAACCAAATTTAGTTGGTGATAACCGTAAGTTTGGTTGCCTTGACATCTCTTATGGACGTGGATGCCTCTCCCAAAGCCAAAACAACTTTTTGGGTATTTTAGCTCTCCACCAATATTATTTATTCTTCATTTTGTCTTGTCGGATCTTTGTTATTGGGGCTATGGCTATTATGTGCCTTTTCATTTCGACTTTCTTCAAGATAGTGGTTGGCCTTTCTTTCATTGTGATCAGTTAGTATCCTGCTTTTATTCTTTATACAGCATTTTTTTAAGATGTTAGCTTCTGGATTTTTGTATGAAAATCTTGTTTATTTTTTAGCTTACCTTTTAGCCTTTATGTGTTGTTTGGATAAGAACGTGTTATTATTGTTATTTTTTAAAATTTTAATGTTTTTTGGCTGTTGGTGGTGGAAGTTATATTTTTATCATGCATTCTTTGTATGGTAGCTTATCTTTCTCGCGGCATGTATTCTTGTTTATGGAAACAAGTCATTGGTTTCATCCTTTATTTTATTTTATTTTATTTTGTTCTCCAGATTGTTTAGGCAGGCGGCTGGGACCAAGGCTTCTTGGTAGGGTTGATGATTCAGGGGTAAATATTTTTTCCTTTCTTCATACATCAATTTTTTCAAGATCATGTGAGATATATTTTTATAATTTTCATGTTTTTAGTTGTAAATAAATTCTCTCCTCTGGGGGTTTTCAACTAACTATTCTCTTAATGGCGTTGCAGCAGAGGTTGGTTAGAGATTTTTACAAAGTCCTAAATCAAGTGAGCACTGAGGAAATCCCAAATGACCTAAAGCTGCCAGAGACATTTAGTCAACTTGTTTCTGAGATGAAAAACAAGAAGTACAATGCAAAGGAGTTTGCTTTGATCTTAAAGGGAATGGTATGTTTTGTCCTTGGGATATGGTTTATTTCTTTCCTTGTTTGTTTCTATTCCCTTTGGTGTGTATCATTATGTGTATTTTTTTGGCAAGTGCAAAAAATATATATTTGTCTACACATATATACATGCATACATATATATATGTATAGTGGGGACAGGACTATAAACAAGCCAAGTCGAGCCAAGTACTAGGTTGTTCAAGCTTGGTTTTAAAACTTTATTGAGCTTGAAGATGTCAAGTTTGGTTTTTTAAGCTTTTGAGCTGGTCTCAAACAAGCTTTAATTGAGCCAAGTGCAAATAACTTAATTATTTTACATAGATTTGGGTCGAGTTCGAGCCAAGCATTGTGTTTAAGCTTGGCAAGATTTCTTAAAGAGCCAATATCAAAAAAGCTTCAAACAAACCAACATGAATTGAGCTCGAGTTGTTTGATCTTTTACAACCCTAGGTGGGGGGAGGGGAGTTGGTTTGGGTTAGGCTGAAATTTAGCCGGTTTTGTAGTGATGTTTGTAAGTCCATTTTGTAAGGCCCAGCCATAATACCTTTTGAAACATGCAAGATGGAGATACTGGGTAAGCGAGGTTCTAAATGGACTATTTAGGGTTAGATAGCAATGGGGTATAGCATGGTGGTTAAGGTTTTATATTACCATGATGAACTCTTAACAATCTATGACCATTGGCGTTGGTACATTATTTGGGTGGTAGATTGTCAACTTCTTATTAGATATGTTTTATTTTTATTTTTATTGAAAAAGAAAACAACAATAATAATAAAGAGACAAGGCATAGAGTGAAGAAGACTAATTATGATATTAGTCCTATACAAAATTTGTGGAGTATAAAATATCGTCTCTCTCTCATACAGTTGGAGCTTTTATGTGAGATATTGAATAGTATACTATAGTGTTAGACAAATATTCTAAGTTTAAATATCACTACCAACTTCATAGTTAATTGTTGCACATGTTTGGCCTTAATAAATGGTTGTGGAGATACATGTGTGAAAGTGACAATAGTGGTGGAGGATTGTCATGCACAAAATATGGGGCTGAGTAGGGAGAGTGGGAGACCTCGACTAGGAGCACTCTCGTTGATCATAACTCATGGATCAATATCAGAAAGGGGTGGTAGAGATTCCAAGTTCGTACAAGATGGGAGGTAGGAAGTGCGGTTAGAATTAAATTCTAGAAGCATAGGTGGATCTCAGAAGGATGGTTGGAGGATCTCCACTTCAAATTGTTTCACATTGTGGCAAATAAGGAAGCATCAGTGGTAGATTGCATGTCTTTCAATGGTATGACCATGGAATGGGTAGTGGCTATGCAATGAAATTCAAACAATTGGGAGATTGATAGATACGTTGAGCTATTGGCTTTGCCGGACATGAACAAACGGATAGATGATGATGATGTTCACTGGACAATATCCAAAGTTGGAAAATTCAAACCCTATTATATATCTCTTTTTGAGCACATAAAAGGTGAGTTTCTTTGAAAAAGGATATTGGCCAAAGGTGTGATCCCAAAAGTTGTCTTCTTCATTTGATGTTTGATCTGTGGGAGGGTTTTAACATTGGATAACCTCAAAAGAAGAAGCTTCATCTTAGTCAATAGATGCAGTGTGTAAGAATCTAGAAGCGTCAATCGACTGCATGTTCATTCAATGTAGGTGGACAAAGGAATTATGAGAGCTTTTGCTTTCAGAGTTCGAAATGCAATAGGTGTTTCTGGGGGAGATTCAAGGTTTGTTATGTGGTGGGATCAAAGCTAAGGAAGTGGTACAAACCTTGGCAAATGGCCATTTGCTGTCTACTTTGGTTGGTGTGGTGAGAGCAAAACTAGGGAGTTTTTCAAGACGCAAAAATGTTCTTATACATAGTCAAGGAGTGTTTTTGTGGCACAATTGTATAGTTTGGTGAAAGGGGGTATAGATCCTGATGTTGAGTGCTTCATAAGTTTGTAGAGGGATCGCTTTGTTGATTGGAGTCGCTTTGTTGTATTTGGCATTTTTTTTCATGTCCTTTTAGTATTAATAAAATTCTTTGTTTAACAAAAAAATAAATAGCGGAGATGAGAATGTTAAGATAGATGTGCGGGATCACGAGGAGAGATAGGATTAGGAATGGAGAGATTAGAGGTAAAGTAGGAATAGCACCGATTGAAGATAAAATGAAAGAAAATCGATTTCGGCTATGTTAGAAGGCATCCAACGGAAGCACCTGTTAAAAGATGTGAAAATATGGAGATTGTCAGGAGTAGGAGAGAAAGAGGAAGACCCAAGAGCAGTTGGAAAAAAACTATTAAACATGGCCTTACCTATATGGATCTAACGGAGGATATGGCCCTAAACAGATTTAATTGGCATCGTCAAATCCATCTAGTCGACCCCACCTAATGCGAAAAGACTTGATTTGGTTTGGTTTGGTTTAGTTTAGTTTAACAAAAAAATCAATAAAAATAAGTTGGGTTTCATGTGACAAGGCATGTCAAGAGCATGAAATTACTGATATAAGTGATAAAATTGCTCATTATTTTAGCAAGTTGAGTTTCTAGGTGAAATAGTGGGTAACAATTTAACAGAATTTGATCTAAATATCTGAATAATTCATTTAAATTATTCTTGGGGGGATCCTTTGTAGTTTTTGGCGCTAAAATTTCATGGTTCCTAGATTTCTAAAACAAATCAAATTCAGCAATCTGTTTTAAAACATATCTGTTTTCAATTGCAGAATAATGTGATACTAAATATGGTTGAGACAACTTAGTTTTTTCCTTGATTCTTGGGTTGATAAGGAATTTAAAGCTATTTGAGTGAAATTAACGTAATATTTTAGATATTGGTAGTCAACGTGATAATCTTTTACCATTTCTTTTGAGCAAGTTAGATAATATTATTTATGTTTTTCATGAATTTGGATGATTTCGTTCTATTTGGGTGGTGTCTTAGTCAAGAATCTGTTTGGTTGCAGCTTTAGATTTGTAGCCTGTAGTTGAGGCTATTATCTTCCATTAACAAGCAAAATGGTATCAATTTCTATTTAGTGGTCTGAATATCATTTGTTTTTGCATTTTTGTATGTTAGTTCGCTCAGCTTAATTTTCCCCCCAGCTTTGTTTCTCCTTTATGTCTTTCTTCTTTTTTTCGATTGTTTTTATTTTTATTTTTATTTTTTAATTGCCTTTTGGCATTGGTACATGCAAGTCCATATTTTTTCATGGTAATATACATATTTTCTGAATGTTTGCCATAGAAATTCCCATTCAATTTCTTTAATTCTAAAGAACAAATTCACCTGTAAGCTTTTCTAGCAAGAATAATTATGACGTAGTATTTTTTTGGATGAATTAATATCATGACATTTTGAAGGATGTAGCCATTCTATTGATTTGTATGTATTTATAAAGCTTTTATGGTTTCATTTTAGGATTGGAGGTTCTTGCCATTAGATATTTAAGGATTGAAATATATTAAAAGTGCCCTCAAAACTTCCAAAATTATTAGTAGAATATCAAAATTTTTATTACTAATATGATATGATAAAGCAAATGAAAATTCTCCGAATAACCCAAATCAACCAATCCACATAATAAAAAATAAAATATGAAGGCACCAAGAATTAATGAGGAAAACCCTATTCAGGGAAAAACCTCAAAACAGTTTCCACTATATAATTAGGTTACAAGTACCCACTCGAAATCTCTACGACTCATCGCACGACTTCTTTCAAGCACTTGCTCGAATCCACG
>JAVXUM010000023.1:30576563-30592085 GCA_035590655.1 Pouteria glomerata
CAACACTGACAAAGAGGATAATGTAAAAATAAATTAAATGTACAGAGGACAAAGTAGAATGATTTAAAATATAGGTTTAGAAGTGGAATTTTAATTTAATTATTTGTTCTTTTTTTTTTTAATCTTTCAACTAAAAGCAATTTGGTAATCCTCGAAGTTAGGAATTAGGATTAGAATTGTTACCGAGTATAAAACTAGAAATTGTTACCAAGAATTATTTAACTATATTACAATTTGGATGGATCGTTTATCTTTAGAATGGATGAATGAATGTATTTGATATAAATGTTTACAAATGCATGATGATCCAATAGAAACGTGAGACTTATACACCTCACATGCATTCTAGCAAACTAAGTTTTGATTGTTGAGTTGATTTAATTAAAAAAAAATAAAATTGTGAAATATACGTTAAGTGAGAATTATCAAATAAAACTTGTGATGAAATACTTCTTTCCATTTTCTGTAAAAACAAAATAATAATTAATAAATAAATAAACAAAATATATATAATTTTTTGCAATCCAATAAATAAGACATTAAACAATGAGGGTATTTGCTAATAGGCTCTTTTATACTCTGAAAATAAAAAAGAGTAAGTTAAAATTTAAATTTTTTAGTATTTAGTTGATTCAAAGTAATCATTCAGAGCAAAATGGTTCAAACGTAGTTTCATTTATCCGTTTGAGTAGTTGTTGATGAAAAGTTAGTAGGAAATTCAAAAAGATTGGGAAAAACTTATAAAAATTGACAAAAACTTATAAAATTAGAAGTTTTAAACTAAACGCATGAGAAACAAGAGTGAGCTAAAGTGGATAAAAATTTAGAAAAATTAATAAAAATTGAAGAACCAAATGTCCCTGAATCACAAAATTTAGTATTTTTGAATATTTAAGTTTTCTCTCTTCATCGTTCTTTAAATTTATATCAAGGTTTGTACATCTCCATTTGTTCTCGTTTGCATTTCTGTCTTCGTCTGCCCCGAAAGTAATTAAATGACGATTTTTGCCAACTGAATCGGTAATTGATCACTAGGTATATTAATATTTGTATTCCTGGTCTTTTCAGTTACAATTACTTAATTTACATTTATTTCATACATGTATATATATATATATATCCAGATGAGAAAACAATGCAAGCCGAGGCGAGACTTTGCCACTCACAGAGCCATCGCGTCCATGGCCAGTGTTGGAGCAATCACAACTGTGCTATGATGTGCAAGAATGAACGTTTTACTAGTGGCAAATGCTAAGTATTCCAAAAGGTATTCAATTATTATAATAAACAAATAAAGGATTAGGTAAAAGTTAAATAATTCTAAGTATTCCAAAAGGTAGACAATAACTAAAGGATTAGGTACAAGTGAATAATATCCTAAAATATTTGCAAAAGATAAATTCCTAGAATTTGCATAATCAAGTCCAACTAACAACTTTATATACAAGCCAAAAAAGTATCATATTTGATTAAATATATATATATATATTTAAAACCATAGTTCACAGTAAAGAATTGAATGGTGTGTTGCAGGGCAATCTATTTCATATAATTGGGTATCTTTTTTTTTAATATTTATTTCATATAAAATTTTAATTATAATAAGTATAAATATATATCTATATTTCCCATATTTCCCATATTTCTTCTTTTTAAACTAAGTAAATTGAGGAAGAGTTTTTGAGCCATAAAATGAACGGCCCAGGTCAGTCACTGAGCCAAGTAGGACCATCTGTTAAGCATACTGCATACACGAGCAATCATTATGAAGAAACAATTCTTTTAAGTCGGTGGATTCTTGATTTCTCATAGTGAGAAGGTTGATTGTTTTGAAGACGTTCCAAGTGAAGATCACTGTGTTTAAATACTAAGAATCTGTTGCAATTGGAAGATGTCTTCTGAAGTGCAAGATCAGTTAGAGATCAAGTTCAGGTTGACTGATGGATCTGATATTGGTCCCAAAAGCTTTCTTACTGCTACTAGTATTGGAACCTTGAAAGAAAGCATCGTTGCTCAATGGCCTAAAGAGAAAGATAATGGTCCGAGGATAGTGAAAGATGTCAAGTTGATCAGTGCAGGAAGAATTCTTGAGAACAATAAAACAGTGGGAGAGTGCAGAAGGCCAATTTGTGACATTCCTGCCGGAGTTACAATCATGCATGTTGTAGTTTAGACACCACCTTAGGAGAAAGAAAAGAAAGTGCCAAACGAACAAAAGTAGAACAAATGTGGATGTGTCATATTGTAAATCACCATTTGAAGGGGCTGGAAAAGAATTGTTTATAGAGAAAGAATTCTACGATTGGCAAGAGATAATCTAATCATTGAATTGCTGACCAACAAGAGGCAATTGGTTAGATGTAAGATTTAAGTCTTGGAGCAGGTTCATGTGTCTATAGTTATCATTTTCACATCTGTCTTTTGGTATTTGTTGTTTATTTTTTAAGTTCACTACACTTCTCTACATCTGCATTTGAGACTTTCAGAGTCTTTGGTTGAAAACTTGTTGACTTTTTCTCAATAATATGATTTTTATAGTTGCACAAAAACAAAAAAAATAGATAAAAAACAGAAGACAAAACAAATAGAAAAAAAAAAAAAAAAAAAAAGTTAAAAATATTACTTACAATAAAAAACAGATAAAGAAAACAAACTACAACATAATTGTTCCATGTTATTTTTGGATTAAAAAAAACTATAATACAAAAAAAAAAAAACTACAATGCATTTTTAATTTTTTACCACATATTTTTTAAGCATGCAACAGCAACAACATCACGGTTCATTTCATTTTTACCAAAAGGAAAGAATTAAAAGCAACAGCATCAACATCGTAGCAAAGAAGAAACCCGATGTATACCACGGGAGATAGAGAAAACCACGGTTAGAGAGAAAGAGAGAGACTCACAGATTTGTTTTTTGGTGAAAACAACCCGGCGACGGCGTCGGTTCCGGCGGAAGAAAAAAATCCACTCGAGGCGGGAACTCGGCGCGAAGTGAAGGCTATGAAAGACCAAAGGCTGTGAAGGAACAACAAGGACCGAACAAAGGAACAAATGGGTTTCTCGGGAAATTAAAAGATCATCGGCGACCGCCTCCGGCGATCGCTATTGCTTCGAATGGCGGTCACTATTGCTTTACATTCGCGGCTGCCTTTGGCGGTTGCCCGCTTGTTTATTGCCAAAACCAATTTTTCTGGTAGTGAATTCAATTTTAACCAAACTTTACATGTGTGAATACATGAATGAGTAATAGCTTGGAAAAGGCCTTTTGACTGGCCCTAGAAGGAAGAAACAAAGCTAAGTCGGTTAAGAGGAAGGGTTGACCGAGCTAAGCTAGTTTATGAAGTTTCTTTGTTGTTTCCTCAACTTTGTCATGTAGTGGAAGAAGGTGCTTAATTTTGACTTGGTCAAATAGTTCAATTTTGACCATAACCTTTACATATATATATATATATGCTAAGTAATGTCTTGGAAGAATCTTTGGACCAGTCATAGGAGGGAGAAGGATGTTTTGGCCGAATGAAGCTTCTACATAAAGCTTCCTATGCCGTTTTCCTTAAATTGGCATCTAGTGGAAAGGTGGTCAAAAGATGAAAAAGAGATGGGACCTATAGATTAATTAGGGGACTTAGGTGTATGGAGGATAAGAAGAGGCTTTAGAATAGAACCATGTGACTAAATAAGAACCAAATTGGAGAAGTTTGGCCAAGAGTTCAAGGGAAAGTAGGCCATTCGGCCATAAAAGGAAAAATCTAGAACCAAGAGAAGAAAATAAAAGGGAAGAAGGTTTAGTATTCGGCCAAAGAAGAGAAAAAGAGAAGAAAGAGGAAAAGAAGAGAAGAAAGAAAGAGAAGAGAAGGAAAAGAAGAAAAAGAAAAGAAGAAAAATGAAGAAAAGAATAGGAAGAAGAAGGTTAAGGTAGAAAAAAGAATTTTCTTGAAATTTAGTGGTAAGTGTTTTAAACCTTTAAATTTTCCATGAAACTTGAAATGGATTCCTTGAAGAGAATTTTACTAGAATTAAACTTTCATCTCCTTTAGGGTTTTCTTGGTGGAATTGAATTAAAGAGGAAAAGAATTTGGAGAAAAGCCCTAAAAGTCTTCAAGATTGGAAGATTGGAGGACTTGGAATCAAACTAGCCATTTTCATGGAATTCTTTGAAGCTCTTGGCCAAGGTTTGAGGTAGGGAGACTTTTAACTTCCTTTAATGTATATTTGAGTGTAAAGATCATGAATATGTAATTTTTTGGAGAATAGGAAGTGTTGGTTGGAGGATTAGAAGAAAAACCTAGTAAATGGGTAAATTTGGAAACCTAAATAGGTAAAATTAGTTTATAATAATTGTTTGGAATTTTAAAATTAGTAAAGATCATAACCTTTAAAATGTTATTATGAACTCTTGATGACTTAAGGATGAGAATTAGAGAAATAGAGGAAAAATCCTAGCATGTGTTGAAGTTGGAGACTAGAATAGGTAAAATCATGTTATGTTGATTGTTTGAACATTTAGAATTAGCAAATGGGTGGAATAGTGTAAAATTTGTCACATACTCTTTGATGGCTTAAAGGATGATGTTTGAGGAAGTATAAACCAATTTTAGAAGATTGATTTTGATTGTGAATTAGGAAGGGAAAATTATAATGGTGTTAGTTGTTTAAAAACCTAGAACTAGTGAAGTGTAGATAATATTGAAGTTGTGAGGTGTTCTTTGGTAACCTAGAAACTAAGAGCATGAAATTGATAGTTTTGAGGAAAGATGAGTATTAGCTATGGAAGTGGAGAAAACTTTGGAAAGCTAGTTGAAATTGTGATGAAAGTAGGTATGTGTTAATTTTATGGAATCTTAGAATTAGTTAGAGTATAAAATTTTGGGAAGTCATTAGAAATATTTTAGCGACCTAAGAATCCTATCTTTAATTGGAATAGGGTGTATACTGAAAGTTGAATTTTATGGAGTTTATAATACCTTGAAAAGTGTATGGAAAATATTCAATTGATAAGTTTATTTTGGTATTTTCATAACTATTTAGTGGATGAAGGAAGTGATATTATGTTATAACTCTTTGGTGGTGTGATAACTTCATCCTAATCGAATATGGTTTTATATTGGAGAATAAAATTTTGGAGCATCACATTACCCTTAAATTAGAAGAAAGGGATGAGATTATGTAAATGAAATCGTTTGAAAACTTAGGTTAGTAATAAGTAGAAAGCTATGGATTTGTGTTGGAGATTTTTGGTAACTTAGAAACCCTATCCATACTCTAATTAAGGCTCATCTTATGCATTGAGTTTTGGTGTGTATAATTAATTTGGAGCCTTAGGATGCATTTAGAAACCGTGTTGAAAAGTGAAGAGAAAAGTGTTCATTGATTTACCTAAATTGCTAATAATTATAGTTAGTTAAAATAGATAATATTAAGTTGCATCTATTTAAGTGATTTACGTAAATTGTGATTATATGATTAAGAGTAAAGATGTGCTGTAAATTAATTTGTATTAAAATTTTAAACTAAATGTTATCTTTGTAACATGGTATTAATGAAGGAATAAAGTAATGATCTACTAAAATAGGAAGGGTGTATTATGTGAGTGTAGGGTTTCTCTACTCCATCCTATATGTATGTATATGTGTGTGTGATATAGAAGTGTTAGAATAGCAAAATTTAGAGGATTGGATGAATTGGTAAAATTCTTGCAAGATTAATGTTTACATGAACTTGAATTGATTAGAAACCTAACTTGTGTGATAACTGTAATTTCCAGGTTTTTGGCACCTTTAAAACAGAAAATTTGTAACTTAAAAACCCTAGGTTTTCATTTAATTTGATTCCCTAATGTGTGTTAAAAATTTAGGATGAAAACCTAGTGTTTTGGTGATCTACTTGAAATTCTACTAAATTTTCTGCCCTGCTCAAGTGCTGTAAATTTTAGCTTTTTATCACTTATTTAGACTCTAATTAACACTTAGAAACTTTGTTCTAAAGGGTAGGAAAGATACCTAAGTGGTGTGTACAAAATTGTTATTTTTTGGTCACTTAAAGTTGACAAATTGGCATGTAATTGAGTTAGAAATTTCTGCACACTCATGCTTGATCAAAACAGAATTTTTTCATATTTAAAATGATCAAATGATGTTGGAAATTAAGTAGATGCATTGGTGTGGTGTTGTATGTTTATTTGGTACGCTTGTGTAGTGAATTGGAAGCTAATATGCTAGTTTATGATGCACGATTGTAAGTTGAAAAATGAATATATGAAATTTATGTAAACTAGTAAAGAAAATTATGGAAATATAATGGAAAAGAAATGAAATATTTGGTTGATTGTTTGGCTGGAGTAGTGGGGTACGGAAAATACAAAGGGTCTTGAGATACCCTCGGGTTGAAAGTCTCGGAACCTGCACAGAGTTTAATTTTTATGCCAGTAGGTTAGTAGCCCACAACATATTTAATATACTTATGGCGTATCGTTGCCTTGGACTATGGTCCTAAAACACGTTTAGTTCTGTAATCAGATTTATTTTTGGGCGTATCATCGCCCTGGGCTGCGACCCTAAAGCACATTTAGTTATGTGCCCACTTCCCGATAATTGTGTGCAAGATTATTGTAAAATGGAAAAGTTACTAATGGCAATACAAAATGTATGTTTGCTAATTGGTGAATTATTGATAATTGTTCATGATAAATAATGTATTATGATGATATTTTGTGTGTTATACATTTCTTAAATGTTTGTCTTGATTATATTTCATAATACTTTAAATTGTGTATACTTTGCATCATATATATATTGTTGTGGAGTAGCGTGAGCACATGCCATCCGTGCTCACGTCCCTACAGAAGCTCATACAGGACCTACACAGGAAGACTAAAGATGACTTGAGTCAAAGATAAAAGGTATATGTGGCATTCCCAAAATTTTTGAAAAATTTTGTAAATCATAATGTACAATAAAATACTAGTTATTTTGATTTTGGACTATAAGGACCATGAGATCTAATGTTGTAAATTTAATGTGATGACAGTTAATTTATCTTTTACTCGTACATTATGGTTCAATTGTATAGTCTGAGTTTTATATTATTTACCAGGTTTCTAATGTGATAGTTATGGGTCCCATTACGTGACCATTGTGTATGCTCTGATATTGAAACCGGGTTATTCATGATATGTATATTTATCACTTACTCCTTGGGTCCTCGGATCCAGGGCGTGACATAAGGGGCTAACTCATTATAGAAGTAAAGAAGTGAAGTAAGTCACTGTTTCATTATAATTACATTCCCAAAATTATAAGTACAGCATCAGGTTTTACCGCCATTACATTTTCCAAAACTCAAAACAGAAATTGAAGTACATTAACAAAAGCAGCGGCTAATCCAGGTCTGGAAGTGTACTATGCATGTCCTCTAACCAAGCTTGAAGACTCATCTAATCCTCCTGCGTGGGTCCTGCACCAAGGTTTGTAGGGCATGAGCACAAACGGCTTATGCTTACGTTACCACACAAATATATATATGCAATGCAAGACTATATGTTTCTAATACAAAGTAAAGAACATATAAAACAAATTAGGAAGAATCAATACAATCAAGTAATGAACTCAAACCCATAACACACCAACATAGTACAACAATTCAAATTCCTTATTAAACAATTTTCCATCTTCTATTACCATTATTCTTTCCATATTCTAACAAGCTTTCTATTGCACAAAACTGTCACACATTCATCGGGGATTGGCTACCTAGTCAATTGTGCTTTAGGAGCTCAGCTTAGGGCGATGATACGCCATAACACGTTTAAATACATCATCCATTGTTCTTTAGGATCGCAATCCAGGGCTACGATACGCTATAATCCATTTATCATGTTTATGGGTTACTAACCCACCAGCATGAAAACCTAACTCGGCACCAGTTTTGGGACTTTCAATCCGATAGTATCTTTACACCCTTCCTATTTCCCGTACCCACTACCCCCGGTTAAAATCAAACACATTTATCATTTCTAGTCCTTTAAATTCGCGTTTGTTCATTGGATTACATCAAAGGCATACAACAACAACACATAATACAATTTTATCAAATGAACTCACAATCTAACACCATTGCTCCAAGACAACTTCTAACCAAAATATATCACTTTAAACATGAAAAACTTCAGCTTTGGCACCATTTAAACATGCAAAAATTTCAGCACACTATATCTCCCCTTTATTCACTTTAAATGGCTTAAAAACAATATCAAAAATACATGTATCAACTAGTCAACTTCCATGCACATTCAAGCAAGGTTTCTAGTTGAAATTTAAGTTCCAAAAAGGTGTTGAAGTCCAAAAATTTCCAGCTTTACAATTAAGGTTTATATGAAGTGTATTCTAAGTTTTCAACTCACCAAACTTGCTAGAATTGCAACCAATTGTTCCTTTATCAACATGGAGTCACTTAAGGTGTAATTAAACATAATAAACTCTATTTTTCTCTGTTTTATTACAGAAATACAGCAGCTGTCCATTTTTCTTTTTAGCATGTTTTTTGGCTAATTTGAGGTCATTCCAACACACTAATTCAAGAGTTCATCTTTCTACTAATTCCTTTACAATTTTGCTAAATGTTTTGCACTCACATGGCACATACATATATAAATAAGGTAGAAGAAAGTTTCCTACCTCACTCTTTCAATCTCAAGTTATGAAAAATTCCAAGATAGTTGAGATAGATGTTCAAGCCCCTAATTTGAAGAATTCAAGCTCTTCTCCTCCAATTCTTCCTTCTTAATTCTCCAATTCTTCAAGAACACCTTGAAAGGAATCAAGGTTTTAATTCTACTTAACTTTGCTTCAAGAAATCAAATTCAAGTTCTTGGAAGAGTGTAGAGCATGGAAGACACTTACCAAAAATTCAAGTCCTTCCTCCTATTTCTTTTCTTCTTTCTCTTCCTCTTCCTCTTTTCTCCCTTGGCTGCATCTTCTATTTTCTTAGCTCCAAGCTGTTCTTCTAGTGGTCTTTTTGCTTGTGGCCGAATAGTGCTAAGGTGAGTTGGCCGAATGGTTAAGGAGTTCTCGGGTGAACATTTGTTCTTCCAATTCAATGTGATTCCATGCTTCAATTTAGAGCTTCCACATGGCCTTATTAAGTCTTCCACTTGGAAGATTTTAAACATTTTCTCCCAAGTTTCTTCCTTTTAATTTCCTTTGGCTGAATAGTCTTCCATTGGTTCCAATTTTCTTCAAGCCAACCACCCCCAATTGACTTTCAGCCAAGGCATGATGGTGGTCTAAAAGCATGTGCTTCCCTTGGTTCATTTTGAAAGTTTTCTTTCTAGTTTAGTTCATTCCTTAATATGTTTAATGCCAAACTAACTAAGTCTTCCAATTTTAGTCAAAATACAATTACACTTCTAACTTTTCTTCCAAGTTGCTCTCTGGTCTTCCAAACTTCCATTAAGTCACCCGAATGCTCCTCCCAATTGGTTCCAAATTCAGCACATGGCTTCTCAAAGTCTTCCAATTTAAATGGTATGGGACCCACCCAATTAAATTAGCTTGACTAACTACCAAAGCTAACCATAAAAGAAGACAAATAGGAAGACCATTCGGCTAGCTTTCCATGGACCAAAATAATTTTTTTTTTCTCTTTGGCCGGCCACCTCACCCTCCATCCATTACACACATACACACACACACATATATATATATATCACATGCTCTAATTTGGTGTAGAATGGTCAAAATTAGACCATTCTTTGCTTTGGTCAAAATTAAAACTCAGTTTGGACTCCTTGAAAATACTTAGCTGGCCATTGCTTCTCTATATAAGGTTGGACACTTTTATCCTTCAACCTTGGTCATATTTCATGCAAGTGACACTTAAGCTACATTGTTCCAACACTTGAACCACATTAAACTACTAGCATGGCACTAAGGTTAGCTTACTTTATTTTGGAATTATAAACATGCTCAAACTTCATTCTTCTACTTGGTTAAAAATCAAAAACACCTAATCATCTCCAAAGCATATTAAATCCATAGCTCAAATGCCTTCAAAGCTTAGAGCTTAAGTTTTTTAAAAAGTTAGAGTCTTACGTCTGGCTTCTCCATTAGTTCTTTGAGCCTCAATCACTTTGTTGATTAGTACTGGCTGAACGGCTGAAGCATACAATACCAACCATTCTTCCTCTTTCCTAATCTCCAAATCAAATGTATTCAAAACTTCCATCATTTCTGATTCTTTCACTGCCACACTGGCTATGGTGCTTCTTGTCTTCCTACTCAATGCATCTGCAATTACATTAAATTTACCCGAATGATAGGGCAATTCAAAATCATAGTCATCCATGTACTCTATCTATCTTGGTTCCTTCTTCTTCCTACAGACTTCTCCTTCTTCCTTTCTTCCTCTTTCTTTTTCTTCTCTCCCATTACTTTTTCTCTCAACTCATTTGTTTCTCTTTCTCCCTCTTCTTCAACTTAAATATAAATATATGTATAAAATATATAATTTCTACAGATTTTGGTTCCCTTCCAAACCTGTAGCACGTCTTAAAGGACATACGACCTTACCTTGTACTGTTCACGCCATACCTCAACTGATAGACCATTTATGTACAAGTAAGGCACCCCACATGGAGGCACGGGTGCCCCACTCTCACTCAGATGGGCGCCCATCGAGAGCTGGAAACTTGGGTTCTCTGAGGCATTTCATCGAACAGCTGGAGAAAGGCCACCACGGGTGCCCCACCCCCTCATGGGCGGTCCACCTGGGTTCATGGGTGCCTCACACAAGTCATGGGTGCCCTACATGGGTTCATGGGTGCCCCACATAAGTAGGGGTGCCCCCCTCTGCTATCACCTGAGCTAAAATATCCATTTTTGTACAATTTGACAATTTTTCTCTCAAAATTCATGACCTTAAGGCATCCTTAATGACTAATAGTACTTCATTAGCACAATATAACACCAAAAACATATTTAAATTCATAAATTTACATCCATACTAAAATCTGGGATATTACATTTGTCGACTTCTTACCGTCTCTAATCGCTGTTTGATAACTTTGATCTTTCTATTTGTTTCCCAAACCAACTCTGGCCTAATGATAACTGCCTCCCCAACTTGTGTCCAATATACTGGTGATCTACATGGTCTCCCATATAAGGCTTCAAACGGTGCCATTCCAATGCTAGCCTGATAACTATTATTGTAAGCAAACTTCACCGGTGGCTAATGATCTTCCCAACCTCCTTTAAAGTCCAATACACAAGCTAGGAGCATATCTTCTAAAATTTATATTGTTCGCTCAAATTGTCTATTAGTTTGGGGATAGTAAGCCATACTAGAACATAACTCCATTCCCATAGCGATTTGAAAACTTTGCCAAAATTGGGAAAAAAATCGAGAATCCCAGTCAGAGACAATCGACACGGGTGTCCCATACAATTTCACAATCTCCCGAATATACAATTGAGCCAAGGAATCTATTGAATCTATCATTCTCATTGGCAAAAAATAAGCGAATTTTGTTAAACGATCCACAATCGCCCATATAGCATCACAATCTCTTCTTGTTTTTGGTAATCCAGATATAAAGCCCATGGTGACATTTTCCCATTTCCATTCAGATATAGGCAACGGCTGTAATAACCCAGCTGGTCTCTAATGTTCTGCCTTTACCTGTTAACAAGTCAAATACTTGCTAATAAACTCAGTTATGTCCTTCTTCATACCAACCCAGTAGAGTTGCTTATTCAAATCATGATACATTTTTGCACCCACAGGATGCACTGCTAACCGTAAATAATGAAACTCTTTCATAACTTCACTTCTAATAGTCGAGGTTACATAAATTCTTCCCTGATATTTGATCACTCCGTCATCATCAATTGCCTAACTTGGAATATCCACCAATTGCTCTATATTTTCTTGAACATTTTTAGTTTCTTCATCAGACTTCTGAGCTTTAATTAATCTGTTAATGAATACTGGTGGGACAACTGAAGTATACAATACCGTCTGTTCTTCTTCTTCCCTGAATTCCAAATCTAATGTATTCAAAACTCTCATCATTTCTCATTCCTTTGTTGCTACACTAGTCATGGTGCTCCTTGTCTTCCTACTTAGTGCATCTACATTGGCTTTACCCAGATGGTAGTGTAAATCAAAATCATAATCTTCTATATACTCCATCCATCTTTGTTGTCTCATATTCAAGTCTTTTTGAGTGAAGATGTACTTTAAGCTTTTATAATCTAAATACACTTCAAATTTCTCACCATACAGGTAGTGTCTCCAGCTTTTCAATGCAAATATCACTGCTACTAGTTCCAGATCATGCACGGGATAATTTTTCTCTTGATTCTTTAATTGCCTAGAACTATAGGCCACAACTCTTCCATTTTGCATCAAAACACACCCAAGTCCTTCCCGTGAAGCATCATAATAAACTGAATAACCGACTCCTCTATCTGGAATAATAAGTACGGGCGTCATGGTTAACATCCTCTTTATTTCTTGGAATGACTTTTCACATGCTTCACTCCATTCAAAATTGATTCCTTTCCTGGTCAGCTTGGTCAAAGGGGCTGCCAACCTTGAAAAATCTAAAACTCCTGTAGTAGGCCAACCTAAAGAAACTACGGATCTCAAACATGGTTTTCGGTTGGGGCTACTCCATTATAGCTTCAATCTTGAATGGATCCACCGCTATTCCTTCTTTAGATACAACGTGCCCCAAAAATGTAACTTCCTTTAGCCAGAATTCACACTTACTTAATTTGGCATACAACTGATGCTCTCTTAATCTTTGTAACACCAGTCTTAAATGTTGTTCATGGTCCCCTTCTGACTTAGAGTAGACCAAAACATCATCTATGAACACCATGACGAACTTGTCTAAATAATCTTTAAAAACTTAGTTCATCAGATCCATAAACACTGCTGGAGCATTTGTCAAGCCAAATAGCATAACCAAAAATTCGTAATGGCCATACTGAGTCCTAACTGATGTCTTTAAGATGTTTTCTTTCTTTATTCTCAGCTAGTGATACCCTGACCGCAAGTCAATCTTTGAGAATAACAAAGACCCCTTCAATTGGTTAAACAAATCATCAATTCTTGGCAGTGGGTATTTATTCTTGATAGTCACTCGGTTCAATTTTCTATAGTCAATACACATCCTCAGTATCCTGTCTTTCTTGGGTGCAAATAATGTTGACGCACCCCAAAGGTAAGGTACTCAGTCTTATAAACCCCTTAGCCAACAACTCCTCAATTTGTGTTTTCAGTTCTGCTAACTCCGCTGGTGCCAACCTGTAGGGAGGAATGGAGATGGGTTCCATGCCTAGAATAAGATCAATACTAAACTCCACTTCCTGTTCAGGTGGTAATCTTGATATATCTTCTAGGAACACATCAGGAAATTCCTCTATAACCTTAGGTAACTCAATCTTCTATTCATCTTTCTCTTCCTCCAAAACCATACAAGTAAATAAACTGCATAAGTTAGTCCTCGCATGACCATTCAAAAGTGACAAATCCCATAAGTCACGTCGATCTATAAAGAAATGAATTTGTTCTCCTTCTAGGGTAGATAAGGTTACTTTCGGTCCATGGCAGTTAATCATAACTTGGTAGGATTTAAGCCAATCTATCCTAAGTATGACATCAAAACCCCTCATCTCCAATATAATTAAGTCAAAAGTGGAGACAAATTCTCTACCATCATACACATCCTCTACCCTTATTTCAGATCTGTTACATACTTAGGTCAATGAAGAAAGATTGGCTATGTGTGTCTTAATATGCAAGAACAAATCTAAAAGGCTAACTTTTAATCCCAAAGCATACATGAACTTTACAGCTATAAAAGAATGAGATACTCCCGTATCTAAAAGTACCGTGGTATTGGATGAATAAATTTTGAAAATACCTCTAGTCACCATAGGCTCAACTAATGCTTCTTGTTGAGCCACTGCAAATATTCTCCTTTGGGCCTATGTATTTTGGGGTCTGCCAACCCTCTGCCCTTAAAAATTTCCCCTTTGCTGTTGGGATCCTCCACTCTGCATTGCCCCCTGGGGAGTACTCCTTTGCTAGTTTGGCTGTACAAACTGAGAGGCTGCGGAATGATTGTCCTGAAATGACTGTCCTGTCAGTATTATCCTCCCCCATGCACCACCTTGAACATGAGGGCAAAATCTTTGAATGTGCCCCATTTGACCACAACTATAACATGTCCTATTTTCTCCCATCTATCTACTTTTCAATTGCCTCATAGACTCACCCTATTTTCTAGTCTTAGGACATTCAGTGCTCTTGTGATCCGGCAATTTACAATTAAAGCATGTAATTTATTTTTGGGAAACTCCTTCTAACCTCTTCGATTGTCTGGTTGTTGTACTCCCCTGCTGTGATTATTGCATTTGGGGAACTAATGTACTTTCCTTAAGTTTCTTTTTGCTTTCACCTTTTTGCTGAGCTGTGGTGTTTTTATCTCGTTGGCTCTCATAAATGCTTGTAGTTTTACTCAAATCCCTTTTCACCGTCCTTGTCATATTAATCAGCATCTCATAGTCTTCCAAACCCAATAACACCATTTTATCTCTCAAAGTATGCCTTCTACACTTCAAGTGAGTGGTAGAAATCAACTCCAGCGCATATGATTACACTGAGAAAAGTGTAATTACATAACTACATTTATGAATAAAAATGGGTAATTATTGTTATTATTTCATGCATTCTTTAGCATAATTTTATTATTATTATTAATTGAAGGGTATTTTTAATAATGCAGGTTAAATAAAGAAATCATTGAAATAAGCAGTGGAGATGAAGCTGAAAATCATCGTATCGTCCGGACGCTCCGTAGGTCCGTCTGGACAGCAGCGAAGAGGCACAGAATTGAATGAATTAAAAAGCTGAATGAAGGCCTACCGTCCAGACGCTACTACGCACCGTCCGGATGCCAAAGACGCGGAAGACGAAGAATTTTAGGTTTAGGGTTAGACTCCGTAGGCTATAAATTGCCCCCCTTTTTGTCAGCCGTTTTGGCAGTCTTTCATTTTACTTATTTTTCTAGACTACTTAGAAGTTTAGAGAGTTTTTCATTTTTCTACAATTTCGCTTTCGCTTCGAAGTCTTGTTCACAGATTTCGCTTTACGCGTTCGCTTTAAGTTTTGTTTTCACTTTAAAGTACGGTACGCTCTTCGTGTGAAGTTCTTAATATGTTTTTAGCTTAAAGATTGGTATTTCTTTAAGATTCTTGATGATTTACAATATTTAAGTCTCTATTCATAGTTCTTTCTTGTCTACGTTATTAGTTATCACTTAGGTTTTTTTTCATTTTTGCTTTCGCCTTCGTGTTTGCTTTCGCTTTCGCTTCTTGTTTTATTTTCAGATTTATTTTTCTTTCATTATTCTTTGTTTATGGATCTTAAAATCATGCGTGGCTAGATCTTTAGGTTCTTGATTAAACCACTCAAGGACGGGTGGGTTCGTTACGTTTCTGTGATATGC
>JAVXUM010000023.1:30677589-30703437 GCA_035590655.1 Pouteria glomerata
ATCTGCCTAAGAACGCCGCCCTACTATATTAAGTCCTCAACTCTGCTGGCAGAACTAAAAACTGGGGGCATCTGATGAGAGAAAATTTCTGAGCCCAATCAAAATTACAAAAATACCCTTGCCAACCTAGAACGGAGCCCGATGTCGGCGATGCTTCGAGCCCGGTTAGCCTAAGCTCGGACTTAAAGAGGGTCTGAGCTCGAGCTGAAGACCAGGGGTCATGATTGAGCTTATCCAATTTGTGATTCACATGTTATTTAAGGGAAATATCCCGCAGAAGGATACGTTCCCAAAACCAATGAGATATGATTAAATTATATCAAGCAAAGTATGGAAATCATCGAAAGATCTGGCGAGCATCACAACCAATCCTTATCTCCGCTTCCTAGACCACCACTATAAAAGGAGGAAGGAAAAATCATGAAAGGTACGCAATTATCCTACTAGGCAGTTACTCTGCCCATTTTATTTCGGATTATTGTTATCTGACTTAATCATCGGAGTGTCTTGGGCAGGTATCACACTGGTGTCCCCGGCGAACAAGCATATTTTTTTCGGTTACAGCTAGCTTGGTGGATCCTCGGGTCAAGTTCACCGGATCTTGAGACCCCCGAAAATTCATCATCAACAGTTTTATTAACAATTTTCGATAGAATGATGTGACAATAATATTATTATAATAAAAAATTATTTTAATAAATTTATATTTTTGAAGTGATAAACTTATAAATATACCACACGATTCTGGAAAAATTATTTAACAAATCTTGGAGTTCAAATACTACTTGCAGTTAGAAAATTATAAAAGAAAAAGGAGTGCATAGTGTGACAAAGTCACGTTGATTGTCATCATAACAGTCGGTACTTGTTAGTAGTTATAGAAGTTATTAGTTTATAACTGTATATATACGTGCCAATGTTAGTGTGAGTTAGTTAGAATTAGATAACTTAGCCGTATATAAATCACTTTGTATTCATTTCGGAACTTACTTTTTCATAGAATACACAAAACAAAATTCTCTTATTCCATTCTATTTAGGCTTTTTTTTTCTTTGCTATTTCACTTTTTCTTCTCGATAATCAAACAAGTTCAACTTGAGAAATTTATCATGGTATCGGAGTGTAATGATACGCATGACTAGAAGATCTTTCGTTGTTCTTATTGAAGAATCAAATACGAAACACAATAGCAAATTTCTCAGGTGAGAATACACATTTTTCCTAGTCTTTCAAATCTGGTTTTTTTTCTAGATTTGATCTTCTTTCTGAGATTGATTTATGTAATGGCTCAAGAAAATCAAACTAGTACTAGGACAAATTTATCTATGTTAAATCTATCTTTGGATCCAATTAGTCCATATCACATAAATTCTAATGATAATCATGAAATCCTAATTTGTTTAGAAATTTTAGTTGGAGAAAACTATATTTCTTGGAGTAGAACAATGTTCATGGTTCTAAACGTGAAAAAAAAAAAAAAAAAATTGCTTTTGTTGATGGTTTCGCCTCTAGTTAAGAATACTGGTGTATTGTACCTTTGTTGGTCCAGATGGAACAACTTGATACTTTCGTAGTTATAGAATTCAATGCAAAAGGATATCAAGAATACCCTCATGTATATTTATGATAAACTATTAATTTAATGAAAATACTTTGCTATGTATGTTTATATATATATATATATTCATATATATAATTATTAAATAATAATTATTCGACAATAAAATGTGCTGTTGAATATGCTTTCCCCGTCCACTCAGCCCAAGGATAATTGATCTGCAAGTGAAAAAGATTAGAAGAAATGGTCGAGGAGAGTTCCCGACCAAAACCCCTCCGATGGTAAAGTCAGTTGATTGTTTTAAGAGTATACAGAATTATATTGAGAGCTGAGTGGACTAGAGAAAAGTGTACCTCGATTTACAGTTAAGTGTAGTATTTATAGTAAGGAATGCATGAATATAATATCAGTATCCCTTTTCTGAGAAGATCTTCCATTTTTTCTTTTGGCAGTTCCACTTGTATGAACAAACGTCTAGCATTAAATGCCCATCACATAGCATTTAATGCGGATATGGCTCAAGACAGTTTTAGTTGAATTTTTAGACTTTAGGTAAATATAATGGTCACATCAGCTCACTAACCTAACGATAATAAGTGTACCAAATGAGATTGTTTAGCTGTAATCAAGCGAGGAATTCAAGAATTAACCAGATTGATCATGTCTCGCTCGCTTCATTCATTGGGGTCCACACACTGTGGTCGAGGTGAATCACGCCGAGCTCCATTTATGCTCGGCAAAATGTCAACACGTGTCATTGTTATTTTTGACACAACAACATGCCCCCAGTCTGCTGGTGCAAATTTTGCCCAAGCAGAGTAATAAGTACGATAATTCGAATCTCGTTGCTAATGGTAATTTTTCATTTCCTTCTACGTTTGAAATGTAACCTTCTGATTGGGAGAATGGCTCAATTTTTTTCTTCGCGACGCGTGTGAATAGTTTGCACGTCCCTCGAAACCCTAAAAGCCAGCTACAGCTGTCGCACCCGTGTCTTTTCGAATTTGAGCATTAAAGACGACTTTTGGCATTTCAATGTCCTTCTGTTTTCAGCAAAATTTGAATATTTTGCAGAAATGTTCTTTTCTCTTTTTTTCTGGCATTTCGACGGCAAATAGCATCTTAGTCCTTTTGCACGCTTCGATTTCGACCTCCTTTTTGTGTAGCACTCACAAGTGTTCTTTTCGTGGTCTTTTGCTTGATGAGTTCCTCATTTTTTCTACTTCGATCTTTTATTCCGTTATTCTTTTCTATTTCGATGGGCAAGCTCACAGACGAGATAGAAAGGGAGGGGTTTGGAGGTTTTAGGAAACGGTTCAACATCCCTGACAACGTAGGAATTAGGCTAGCTAAGGAGCTCAAACATGAGGTAGGCGTTTTCTCTCTTATTGCCATGACAGAGGGGGGACTTAGGTTTCCAGTATCTAGATTTCTTTGCCTCATTTTTGACAAAACCGACCTTTCCCCCAAGAGTGTTACTCATAATTTTTACTGGATAGTGAATGAGGTAGAAGAAATCAACTGTAGGTATGGATTTCAAATTTCCGAGTGGGATCTGTTGTACTGTTACAACATTTAAAGGATCAAGAAGGACAAAAATAAATGGTATTTGAAGTCCCGACCTAATAAAACCCTAGTGCACATGCTTCCGAACAACATCAAGGGGCTCAAAGAGGACCTCTGTGTTGTTACAGAGCACTGGATGCACGATCCTGAAAAAGATCCCTTTCCTTCTATCACTGCTAGCTCATTTGGCCTAGGTCCTTGAGCCTTACCATTTTATCTTACACTAGTCTTTTATTTTTGTTTATCTTTAGCCTTTTGAATTATGTATACATGTATTTTTTTCTTATTTCTGTGCAGAAGAACAGACCAAGAAAATTTGGGCGAGCGGGAGATTCGCCGACCTTTCACACATAGAGAAAGTGTTGGGTTTCTTGGGCAGTCCAGAAACATTTCCTTTCGCAAGGTCTAGTCCGATCTTGTTTGACTTTGTGCCGAGGTACAAGTCATTTGTTTCTTTTCTGCTAATCATATCTACCGGAGCTACTAGTGTCTTCTCCACAAGTGGCACAGCTGGGGTCAGGAGGAGAAGTGGAAATATTACCAAACACACCACCCGATTTGGAGCCCTCCCCTTCTCCTCGCATTGCCAGTTGACCAAACGGAGGTTGTGCACCACTCTGTTTCTCAAACAACTATTGTCACTGTTGCCGAGCACAAAGACGCTGAAGGAGAGATGGCCCCAAAGTTAGATATCAAGAAGCTGGCCGAGGAGAAGGCCAAGAAAAGGAAAGTCGAGGCGGCCAAGAAGGCCGAGGAGCAAAAAAAGATAAGAGGCTCCTTTGGTTCAGAAGAAGAAGGCTCCGGCTGCAAAAACGACGGAGACCATCCCAAATGAGACCATTATTTCCGTCGAGCAGAAGGACATCCTGGCCCCGAAGAAACAAAAGTTGGAAAAGGGAAGAGCCCCTACTTCTTCTGATTTTCAACCACTTCAGGAGGCCCACCCTCAGGTTGTGGATCTAGAATCTTCTCTTCCTCATACTGGCTCAGAATTGTTTACCCCCGGTTCTTCTTCAGTACCATGGGGTAGACAAGATGCTCCAGTTTTTCTCCCTCAAATCCAAATAAAAAATTTGGGTAGTCCGGATGGCCGGTTATTTACTATCTAAGATTCGGTTTTGACCTATCTGGATGAGTTTCTAAGGGCGATCCTTCCTCCTCGTGACGGTCAATCTATGAGGAGGAAGAGGTTCGAAGACCTGGATAGTATGATGATGAAAAGATTGGTTTCAGTAAGTACTCCTGCTAAACTACTTTATACTAAGTAAAGTTATCAACTTCGTTTTACTAAAATCATCTTTCTTCTTTCCCTTCAGTCAGTCCTTTGTGGTGTCGAAGTCATGGCTCGAGCCCAGGACCTTTACGTCCAAGCTGGGTGTGAAAATAGCGAGCTCAAGATCATGAAGGAAAAGCCCAGCGCCATGGAGAAGGAGAAGAAATATCTTGAGAACAAACTAGCTTCTTAGACTTCAAGAGCTGATGCAACTGAGAAGAAGTTAGATGACAAAGATAAAGAACTCTTGCAGAATATGCTTTTAGTTTCTGATTATGAAGTTAAACTGAAAGGTGCTGAGGCCAAGCAAAAATGACTCGAAGTAGAGGCTATCAAATCCAATCAAAAGTCTTCGATTTTGAAGATTGAAAATGCCAAACAAAAACGTGTTCTGAAAGAAAGAGACTGGGCGTTTACTAATGCTGAAGCCAAAGCAGCCAAAGATCTTGAAGAACAACTTCAGGACTTTGTTGGTCAGATGGACGATGCCAGGAATGAATACTTCTTGGATGGTTGGGAGGCACCGATGAAAAAGATGGGCGTTGATTCATCCTCCTCGGCCTACCAAGAAGTTCCATTTCCCAATCCTGAATGCACCATCCCCAAATTCAGTTTCGACAAAACCCAGGAGAGCTCGGGTTTTGTAGAGGATGAGCAAGGGGATAAAGATGAAAAAGAAGTCCAAGTAGCCGAGCGGCCAGGAGCTAGAGAGAGAGAGGTTATGCCCCTTGAACTTGGCGCTGATGAACCTCAAGCCGTTTATTCGAATGTGGATCAAATGACTTTGAGGGAGATGATGACCAAATTAAGAGAGCTAACCTTAGCCTTAGATCCAGATGCTAAGGAGTGGGGCCTTGGGTTTTTTTATTATGTCTTTATCTCCTTGTTTATTTCTTTCTTTTGTATTTAACCAAAACCTTAAATTTCAATGGATCAACTTTTCATCTTAATCTTTCTCTTTAATCATGCGCGTGTGATGTGTCTATTTTGCTTATTTAAGTTATACTCACTTCCTTTCCAGTGATCCATTCTTCCCGACCGTGGAGCAACTAATAGAGTTCCATAAAGATACGTTCTTGGTGACTGAAGAACAAAAATTGGAAGCTCTTGTTAAAGAGGTTATCTTTGAAGTCCAAGAATGTTTAATAGAGAGAATAACTGACAAGGTTATTGTCGAGGACAAACGTCCTCCTTGGCGATAATCCTTTTTTTAGCATTTTAACCTTTCACTTGTAACAGCTTGATGGCTCGTATTTAACTATGTAAAATCATCAGAACAATGTGTTTTAAAGCATTCAATTGATTTTTGTGCTACTTATGTGTTCTTCCTTGTATTCCTTTTTTTACGCCGAGCACGATAACTTTCTTTCTAGACATCTATATTTTACTATATTCAAATGAACTACCTTTTTAAATAGTCGATGGGAAAACTCTTTTCAGCTTTAATGTAATCAAGAATTGAGCCGACCTTGGTTAACTCTGGTCGGCGGTGCTTTGGATTCTTTCAATCCACAAACGTTTTGAGAAAATAAAGCAGTTTCTATAGAATTCTTTTTTCGAATTAACAGTGAAGAGCCAGTATGGCAACCTTCTTTGAACCAACATTGAATAGATCAAAGTGGCAATCTTTTCCGAACCAGCATTGGGCAAATCAAAGTGGCATTCTTTTCGAGCCAACTTTGGGTAAACCAAAGTGGCATTCTTTTTGAACCAACATTGGGTAAACCAAAGTGGCATTCTTATCAATATACTCATCTCCAAACAATGATAAATCTTTACAATCAATTGGTCCACTTCTGATATGCACATAATAATTATATATCATCAACTATGTAGTAAATCAAATGTAGTATAAACTCAAATGGACGGCATTCCATGGTTTCCTGATAGGTCTTCCATTTGAATTTTTCAGTCGGTATGCACAGTTGCCGAGCACCTCAGTAACCCTATAAGGTCCTTCCCAATTGTCCCCAAGCTTTCCATCCGTCAGATCTTTCCTGGCCCTTATAAGGTTCCTGAGGACATAGTCACCGACTTTGAAGTCCCTCAGACGAACCCTCCTGTTAAACCTCCTCTTAGTTTCCTACTGATAGGCAGCCAGCTTTACCGATGCAACATCTCTCTTTTCTTCTAGTAGGTCTAGACTTACACCCATGGCTCTGTCGTTCTTTCCTTGATCAAAAGCAAAAGAACGGATGGTCGGCATTCCCACCTCTAGGGAAATAACTGCTTCCATTCCATATGCCAGTGAAAAAGGTGTCTCTCCAGTTGATCTCCTTGGGGTAGTCCTGTATGCCCACAGAACAGACGGTAACTCATCCACCTATCTCCCCTTGGCGGCTTCAAGCATTTTCTTTATTCCACTGAAAATCACCTTGTTGGATGCTTCAGCCTGGCCATTACTCTGGGGGTACGCCAGGGTTGAATAAATATTCCTAATCCCATACCCCGAGCAGTAGTCCCTAAACGGAACACTATCGAACTGAGTGGCGTTATCAGATATCAAAGCTCGGGGGATACCAAATCTAGTTATGATGTTCCTCCAGACAAACCTTATAGTATCTGCATCTTTAATATGTGCTAACGGCTCAGCTTCGATCCACTTAGTGAAATAATCAGTGCTGACCACGAGAAATTTACGATTCCCAAAAACCGATGGTAATGGCCTACAATATCTAGCCCCCACTGTGCCAACGGCTAAGGGCTGGTCAGTGGGTTAAGTTCTTTAGCAGGCTGATATGGGATAGGGGGAGAATTTTGACATTTCTGACACTTTCTGACGTAGACGTGAGCGTCCTTGCCCATCTTGGGCCACCAATAACCCTGAGTGATGGCCCTGTGTGGAAGAGACCTTCCCCCAGTATGTGCCCCACAGACCCCTTCATGTAATTTAAAAAGAAAATTTTGTACCTTATCGGGATGGACATAAAGGAGATAGGGGCCTATCAAAGATCTTTTATACAGTTTATGGTCGGGAGAGAGCCAGTACCTCACTGCCTTTATCTTTAACTTCCTCGCCTCAACTTTGTCTTCAGGGAGAGTTTCGTTCTTCAGGTAGCTAATAATTGGATCTATCCAAGAGGGGCTTGCAACAATGCATCCAATCGTTTCACCATTTCAAATGCTCAGCCGTATCAGAGTCTCCAGGAATACCTTATTACTCAATCTTGTGCTCGGCGAGGCAGCCAACATGGCCAAGGCATCAGCATGTGTGTTATGGTCTCGGCTGACCAACTTGATACCAACAACATTAAAATTCCGCAGCCTTTGTTTTGCCAACTCCAAGTAACCTGCCATCTTCTCATTCCTCGCAGCATATTCCCCCTTTAACTGGTTTGCCATGAGCTGGGAATCAGTCCTGACAACAATGTTTCTTGCAAATAGACGTTGAGCGACGTCAAGGCCTGCCAATAAGGCTTCATACTCTGTAACGTTATTAGTTACCTTGAATTTCAGCTTTATGGCGTATTCAATAATGACTCTTTCTGGGGTAGTGAGGACCACGCCAATACCTGAGCCCTTTCGAGACGAAGAACCGTCCACTTCTATTTGCCATGGTAGTAGGACTCCATAGTCTCCTGAATTGACGTCAAGAGTCTAAATTTCTTGTACTTGTGTGGGAATTTGTGGTGTGAACTCTACCACGAAATCAGCCAACACCTGAGCTTTGATGGCAGTCCTTGGCACAAACTTTAAATCAAACATGCCTAACTCCACTGACCATTTAACTAGCCTCCCAGTGATATCAACACTTCGTAACACTTGGCTAACCGGTTGGTCGGTGAAGACTTGAATTACATGGGAGTGGAAGTAATGTGACAACTTTCTTAAGGTAATGACGAGAGCTAGTACAAGCTTTTCAAGTGGGAGGTATCTCGTTTTAGCACCTTAGAGAGTTTTGCTGCCATAATAAATTGGCTTTTGCACTTTGTTTTCTTCCCTTAGGAGCACAACGTTGACTGCATGATCGGATATTGCCAAGTAAAGTTGTAGTTCCTCGTCAGGTTTGGGAGGAGTCAAGATTGGAGCAATGGTGAGGTATTCCTTCAGTTTTATGAGCGCAGCACTGGCCTCATCATCCCAAGTCATCTTATTTGCCCCTTTCAATAACCTAAAGAATGGTCGGCATTTATCAGAGACCCAGCTTATGAAACGGTTGAGGACAACAACCATCCCCGTAAGTTTTTGGAGTTCCTTTTTTGTGGTCGGGGGCGTTATGGCTTGGATGGCCTTGATCTGAATAGGATCTGCCTCAATCTCCCTTCTTCTTATAACCAGATGACCCAAGAACTTTCCAGAGTTGACGCCAAATACAAACTTAGCAGCATTAAGTTTCAAGCCAAACTGGCTTAAAGTTGAAAACACGTGTTGCAAATCATCCGTGTGGCTGGCCGACTCTTTTGTTTTTACCACTATGTCGTCTACGTAGACCTCCATCCGGCGGCCAAGGTCCTCCTAGAAAATTTTTGTCACCAACCTCAGATAAGTAGCCCTCGTGTTCTTCAATCCAAAGGGCATCACCCTGTAACAGTAGATACCTTTTGGAGTGATGAACGAAGTTTTATCCGCGTCGAGCCTATACATAGGTATCTGGTGATATCTTCAGTAGGCATCAAGGAATTACATTCTTGCACTCCCGGCATGAGAGTCCATGAGTTGGTTAATTTTTGGCAATGGGAAGGGGTCTTTAGGGCATACTTTGTTTAGATTAGTGTAAACAACACATACCCTCCATTTACCGACCCTCTATTTGCCATTCTTCTTTTTGACCACCACGGTGTTGGCTAACTACTCCGGATAAGACACCTCTCTGGTGGCTTCGGCCTCCAGTAACCTACCCACCTCTTCTATCAGGGCTTTTGTGTGCTGCAATGCCAACCTTCTTGGTTTTTAGACAACAGGCTTGATACCAGGCTTCACACTTAACTTATGACAAATGACTTCTAGGTGAATACCTGGCATCTCCTGGGGACTCCAAGCAAAACTGGAAATATTTTCAGCAACAAATTGGATAACTTCATTTTTTCCTCTGCAGCAAGATTGGAGCCGATCATGAAGTACTTGTCATCCTCTGGGTTTCTAATGTAGATCTTTTCCAATTCTTCCACAGCTTTTTGCTCGGGGTCACCCCCGACGTCATCAATCTTAGGGGCATCAGCGGGGAGCTCGGTCAGCTGGACTTACTCGAGTAATGGTTTGGATTGGAGTGCCCCGATAAAGCATTTACGGGATGTATTTTGGTCACCTCTGATTTCCACGACCTCGTCTCCAAAGGGGAACTTGAAAACCTGGTGGTATGTAGATGGGACAGCCTTCAGCATATGGATCCACGAGCATCCTACTATCGCATTGTAGGACGAAGGGACATCCACTACAATGAATTCCACATTATATTCAACCCGTCCAGCTTTGACCGAAATGGTTAACTTGCCGAGCGGCCAAACTGGGGCGGCGTTGAATCCAATCAAAGGACAATCGAGGGGCTCCAAATCTTCTTCCATCAGTCCTAACTTTTTAAATATACTGTAAAACATTACTTCTGCAGAGCTCCCAGCATCCACCAGTATTCTTCTAACTTCGGACTCAAACATCCCTAATGTGATTACAAGGGCATCATTATGTAGGTGTTTTACCTTCAGTCTATCCTCTTCATGAAAGGGATAGTCCTAACCTGATCTTTCTTCTGCCTCTTATTCTGGGAGGTCGTCCTTTCCATCACTTCATCATCCCAAGCACCATGCTGTCGACCTGAACTAGAGCACCCCGTATTGTTATTGGTGCGGCTTTCCATGTGGATAACATGGATAACTGCTGGTCGTTGGACGTTCTGCCGCTGTCTTACCCAGGGAGTTTGCTGGTCACCATCGGCGTTGTCATCATCATCACCCATTCTTTTCACATTTTCTTGCAGAGCTCGGGGGTGATCGTCGGCAGCTTTAGTTTGGGCCTCATCGATAAATTCTTTCAAGTGCCCTTCTTTCACAAGATCTTCCAAATAAAACCGCAAGGACCGACATTGCCTTGTTTTGTGCCCCTGATCTCGGTGGTATGAGTAGTAATCTCAGTGAGTCTCCTTCCCTAGATAATCTAGCAATTTCTTTGGCCACCGGAAGTAGGGCTTGTCTTTGATTTGGGGAAAGATTTTGAAGATGGGCTCCTTGAACACCGTGTTAATAGCTGCAAAGATGGATTTTCTCTTGACTTCCGTTTCCTTCCCCTTTGACTTGTTCTTCCTTTGATTCAACAGTTTTTGCTCCTTCTGGTTTGATGGCCTCGTCTCATCTTTTACTTTGGCATACTTCTCGATCCAGCACATCAGATCAAACATATTGGCCGCCGGCTTCTTGGTTAGAGACAACCACAGTTTATCCTCCTTCTTGATACCAAGCTTGAAGGAGGTGATAGCCGACTGCTTAGTGCAGCCTTCGACTTCGTTATAGAGCTCTATGTACCTCCTTGAGTAGTCTCTCAGGCTGTCGTTACCCTTTCTTTTCATGGTGAGGAGTACGTCAGTCGTTTTTGGTTGTTTGGCATTCGCCAAAAACCGAGTGACGAATTCTTCTGTTAATTGCCCTCAACAACTTATACTTCTCGGAGGTAGTTTGTGAAACCATTGAAGAGGCATATCTTCCAGACTAGATGGGAATACACGGCACATAAGCCTATCATCCCAATTTCGAAGAGTCATGGCTTGTGTGTAGTGACGGTAATGGGTCAAAGGGTCCGTCTTTCTATCGTACAGGGTGAACCTTAGCGTCACAAACTTTTTGGGGGGCTCTGCCTCGCATATGTCTCCCGTAAAGGGCGAGGCAAAGATTTTGCTCAAAGCTTATCTTGCCATCATCCTCGTGCTATGTTCCATCGGTTCCCATCCATAGTGAGGAACTTCCACTATCTGGGTATTTTGAACCATTCTTTCTCTTCTTTGGGTCTGGTCACTCCAAAAGAGGCTGTTCTGACCTCTCTACTGCCCCCACTGTCGCTTGCTTCATTCAAATGCCCCCTGTTGGCTGGGGGGTCCACAAAAATTCCTATTCTGCTGTGTGAGGACCTCTTGACGTGCACCCCTAGCAGGGTGGCCCTTCAAAATCCTTGATTCGATGGGAGCACCTGTCCTGGCCCTGTACCTCATTTCCTCCTCAGCTTTAATCGGCTCAGACCCATCCGTTTTCCAATCTTCATACAAATCATCATAGAGAGGGTCGTAATTGGGATCCGATTCATCTCTTTTATCATCCTGCTCCTTAACAATCGTCTTCCCTTTCTCTTAGCTTAATCTCAAAAGGATCTCCTCCAATTCAGCCTACTTTCTTTGTTGAATTACCTCAGGATCCTCCATTCTAGGCCTCCTGCTTGGCCTTATAGTAGGGTTTGTATGAAAATGTTGCCCGCATTTTGCTTAGCGGGAGTAGTTTCATCCCTGATAAGGGGAGATTGTGCTGAAGTTGAACTCCCTTCAGTAACCATGTTTAATCAGAACAAGAGAAATGGAATGAGAAAACCATGATACAGTACTTAGAACCGAAAAAATCGTTTCCCATAGACGGCGCTAAATGTTCGGCAATAAAATGTGCTGCCGAATATGCTCTCCCCGTCCACTCGGCTCAAGGATAATTGATCTGCAAGTGAAAAAGATTAGAATGAATGACCGAAGAGAGTTCCCGACCAAAACCCCTTCGATGGTAAAGTCAGTTGATTGCTTTGAGAGTATAGAAATTGTATTGAGAGCTTAGTAGACTAGAGAAAAACGTACCTCAATTTATAGTTAAGTGTAGTATTTATAGTAAGGAATGCATGAATATAATATCGGTATCCCCTTTTCCGAGGAGATCTTCCATTTCTTCTTTTGGCAGTTCCACTTATGTGACAAAACGTCTGGCATTAAATGCCCATCACATAGCATTTAATACGAGTATGGCTCAAGACGATCTTAGTTGAACTTTTAGACTTTAGGTAAATATAATGGTCACATCAGCTCAGTAACCTAATGATAATAAGTGTACAAATGAGATTATTTAGCTGTAATCAAGCGAGGAATTCAAGAATTAACCGGATTGATCATGTCCCGCTCGCTTCATTCATTGGGGTCCACACACTATGGTCGGGGCGAATCGCGCCGAGCTCCCTTTGTGCTTGATAAAATGTCAACACGTGTCATTGTTATTTTTGACACAACAATAATATTATATATTACATGCATTAGGAGTCCAATTGTACAAGACTTAGAATCCTAATTGAATTCGAATTCTCTGGGCATGATGCCATGAATATATATATAGGCACTTATATGTGCATGCCGAGTAGGTTGATAGAAAGAAAAAAAAATAGATGAACTTGAAAAAGAGTCAACGGCAAAAAGTAAGTTGTCTTTTTTTTTATTGGTTCTCTGCTTTAGTAGGCGTGTCTTTGTTCGTTGTTGTGACTGATAGCAAGTTGTGGAACACAAATTGGGTTTTCCTTTTGTAATAGATTAATATCTAAATTGAGGTATGGGTGAAATTAAATAAAAATTAAATTTATTATGTGTGATTTAATTATGTAAATTTTTATGATTATTTGGTTTATTATTGCATGATAAATTATATGATTGTGGTTATTTTGCAGATTAGAAAAGTATGTATAAATTAATTTTGATCTTGAGGAATTGAGATTAAATTGGTGCAAAAATTTTAATTTTTTTTTAAATTTAAGTTTTATTATGGAATCTTGAATAAAGAAAATAAGTATTTTCAAAGAATGATTTGGATTTAAATAAATAAATAAATTATTTATTTATTGATTTTTAATGATTTTAATTTTGAGTTGATGCATTGTGGTAAATAGTTGGTGCTGAAAGCTCTGTTGGTGAAAGACCAGGAATTCACGCAGGGTTAGGTATCATGTTCAGTAGGCTAGTAACCTACAAAGTATCGTTGAATTGATATCTTGGTATCCTATAGTTAAGGCGTAGGTTGACCAGGGTAGCGATACCTAACCCAATAGTTATGATTGTGATTTTGTTGAAATAATTTATTTTATTTTATACTCAAAATATTTAAATTAAATATTTTGATATGTGATATATGTTGACATGGCATGTTAAATATTTATGCTAAGATACCTGTGTAAATTTTTTAATTATTTATTTTTCTTCGTGTAACGATCCCACATCGGTTGAGGAAGAGAACGAACCACGCCTAATAAGGGTGGGGATACCTCTCCCTAGGAGGACGCATTTTAGGGGGGCACTAGGGTCGTCCTCTCCAAGAACAAAACCATAAGGGCTTGCTAGGGAGAGACTCGAGAGGCCAAAGTTGACAATATCTTACTAGCAGTGGTGCTCCCAGGCTACTACAGTGGTATCAGAGTAGGTGCCGAATCGGTGTGCCAGCGAGAACGTTGGGCCCTAAAAGGGGGTGGATTGTAACGATCCCACATCAGTTGGAGAGGAGAATGAACCATGCCTAATAAGGATGGGGATATCTCTCCCTAGTAGGACGCATTTTGGTGGGCACTGGGGTAACCCTCGCTAAGAACAAAACTATGATGGCTTGCTGGGGAGAGACCCGAGGGGCCAAAGCAGACAATATCTTGCTAGCGGTGGTGGTCCCGGGCTGCTACACTTCGAGCACAAGTGTATTTTTATGTTGTACTCAGCCCATATAAAATTTCAGATGTAGGTGCAAATGTTGTATTAAATGAAGGTCATGATAGGACTGTTTAGGCGAGACAGATATTTTAAGTAGCTTATTAATTATATTTTAGAGAGAGAATTATACACTTATTCAGTTTCTTTATTTATTTCGATTGGACTTTGATTATTATGTAATGTCTCGGTTTGAGAGACTAGGGTAGATATTTTTATCTAAGTTTCGAGGTTGTTAGTTTATTTTTATTCAATATAATTGGCTCTAATTAGTTTGAATTAATGATTTTGTTAATTTATGGTTGTTTGTTGATTTATGATTGTTTGTTCACGTTCTTGAGTTTATGAAAAATTTAAAATATAAAAGATTGGTATCAGAGCTTATGTTAGAATACCTAGGGATAGTGGGAACTAAGGTTTTTATGTGATAGCATATTTATGTGTCTTATTTGATTCTAGTAGAGTTATTGATAATTAGAATTACGGATTAATAATAATAATCTTTTTCTTTTTCTAGTTTTCATATTTAAACAATGTTTTCATGTGTTGCCAATGCTAGAGGTCGAGTCCATTGTCGAGGCTGTAACCTAGGTCAAGGTTGTGATCGTGGCCAAGGTCAAGGTCATGGTCTTAGTAGTGGCTTGGGACGACGAGTTTTAACAAATGAAGATGTACATATGCAGCCTAAAGTTGCTCATGATCAGGAGTCGCATGCAAGAATTGGAGTAGAGGTCCCAAGAAAAGTGGCCGATACACAGTAGGGGGTAGAGGTCCTGTCTAATATTAAGGTTCCACCAGTGCCCCAAGCAAAAGGCCAATAGAAAGGGGTCGCTAACGCACTTTAAGCTATTAATGATTAGGTTAGAGCAACTAATGTTTCTCAAGGAGGTTCAATTAATTTAGAAGACTTTATGTAGAATATGGCCACATCTATGATGAAGATGGTAGGCGGTGTACAGAAGAATGAATCTATTTCATCATTGACTACGCTCAAGAAGATGAATCCACCAACATTTGATAGAAAGGCTGATCTTGATATGGTTGGGAGTTTCTTATCACAGTGTGAGAGAATATTTAATACAATAAGAATTATTTGAGATGAGGTGAATGTGTCTTATAGAGTATTTCAATTGACTAGAAAAGTGAGTGATTGGTGGACATCTATAAAAGACTCTCAAGATGTGAATAAAATAACTTAGGAGAAATTCAAGAGATGTTTAGCGAATAATTCTTTCCATTACTGATGAGAGACGTAAAAAAAGATGGGTTCATAAATTTGATCCAAGGTACGATGATAGTTTTAGAGTATGAACGTAAGTTCTTTGCTTTTTGTAAATATGCACCAGAGACGATTTCGATAAAGTATAACAAATGCCAAAGATTTAAGAGGGGTTTGAGACCAGCCATCAGAGGCTGGGTAGTATTTCTACATTTAGAAGACCATAAAACATTGACATCCCGAGTTATGATAGTAGAGAAAGGCCTGAATGATGCGAGATAGTAGATAAATAATAAGTAAGGTAAAGGTTTAGCTCCTTTACTAGACAAGAGGAATAAAAATAGATAGAGAGAAGATTTACAGATTCAGCAGAGTACTGCACCTCATATTCATTCTGACTTCTCAAAATTCAATTATCTATTTTCAGTGTAAGCAATTAAGACATCAAAAGTCAGAGTGCCTTCAAAGGAGCGAGCTAGGCAGAGTTAAGCAGAGGATTGATTTGAGGTTATGTTACCAGTGTGGCTAGCAGGGCCATGTTCAAAGAAATTGCCTGTAAAGATAAAGGACTTCAAGTGTTGTTCGACCATAGTAACGCACTCAGTTAGTTTCTTATCAACAGAATTCTAGACCATCAGGATCACAGGCAATGCAACTACAATTTTCAACGGTAACCTATGGTGGAACTCAATAAGGCCAGGGAGACAGTAAGCTACCAGCTACCTAAACACAAGATAAAGTTTTTGCATTGATTTGAGATGATAGACCTGTTAAACCGATTATGACTAGAGGTACTTTCCTTATTTTTACTTATAGAGTCACAGTACTTATAGAAAGTGGAGCGTCACACTCGTTTATTTCTGTAAATTTTGTATCTGTATTAAAATTAGTTATGGAACCATTGGCCCCATCCGTGCGTGTTGAGACGTCAACTGGGGGTCATACTCTTTTAACTCAGGTTTGTAGAAGGTGTGACATCACTATAACTAATGAGATCTCTACATCCAATCATCATTTGTTATTCGATTTGATTGTGCTAGAAATGAACAATTTTGATATTATTCTTGACATAGATTGGTTGTCAGTTTATTAGGCAATAATAGATTATACGAAATAGAGAGTGACCATATATACACCTAAAGGTAACCAGATATGATTCGCGGGTGACCATAGAAATATTTTAGTCACTCTTTTTCTAAATAGGCAGAAAGAGGTTGATTTGAATAGCTTATTTGCCAATCTAGCTTTGGAAGAAAAGGTGGATAGTGAGATAGAATTGTCACCAGTTGTGTGTGAGTTTCCATATATACTCTCGAAAAAATTCATAATACTGCCATTAGAACGAGAAGTGAAATTTAGTATTGATTTGGTTCTAGGCACAGAGCCAATATCTATAGCGCCTTATAGACTTATTCCAGCAGAATTGGTTGAGTTGAAGACTCAGCTTGAAGACTTAATTACTAAAGGTTTCATTCATCCTAATACTTCAACGTGGGGAGCACTAGCATTGTTTGTAGCAAATAAAGATGGCTTATTACAGATGTGTATCGACTATAGGAAACTAAATAGTGTGACAATAAAAAATAGGTACCCATTATCGAGGATCAATAACTTATTTGACCAGCTTAAGATCGCAATGCTTTTCAAAAATTGATTTGAGTTCAGGGTACCATCAGTTGAAAGCGAAGAAGGAAGACGTACCAAAGACAGTTTTCGGACCTGATACTGACATTATGAGTTCTTAGAGATGCCTTTCAAATTGACAAATGCCCCCAAGCTTTTATGGATTTGACAAACACGATACTCAGTACTTATTTGGATAAATTTGAGGTAATATTCATTAATGATGTGTTAATGTATTTTCAATGCAAGAAAGAACATCGGCAAATTTGAGGATTGTACTTCAAACTTTAAGGGAGCACAAGCTTTATGCTAAGTTAAGTAAGTGTAAATTTTGGCTCAAAGAAGTAAAGTTTCTTGGGCATGTTGTGTTTAGTGAATGTGTATCAGTAAACTTATCTAAAATAGAAGCAGTTATGGATTGGTTATAGCTAAAGATAGCATTTGAGATTTGAAGTTTCTTGGGATTGGTTAGATATTACCGAGAGTTTGTTCAAGATTTTTCAAGGTTAGCAGTGCCAATGACTAGGTTGACTTAAAAAGGGGTGAAATTTGTATGAAATGAGACTAGTGAAAAGTCATTTTAAGAATTAAAGATGAGATTGACTTTTGCACGAGCGTTAGTGATACCAAGAAGAAGATTAGGCTATACAGTGTATTGTGATGTATCTAAGGAGGGATTAAGGTGTGTGCTTATGTAGGGTGGTATATGGGTTAAGACAGCTAAAGATTCACGAGCAAAAGTATTTAGTATATGATTTAGAGTTAGTAGTAGTAATTTATACTTTGAAGAGTTTGAGACATTACCCATATGGAGAGAAGTTTTAGGTATTCTCAGATTACAAGAGCCTAAAGTATATCTTTACCTAAAAGGATTTGAACTTGAGATAGAGAAGATGGATGAAATACATAGAAGATTATAACATTGAATTACAATATTATTCAGGAAAAGCAAATGTAGTTGTAGATGCCCTTAGTAAGAAGACTCCTAATGTTTTGGCTAGTCTTATGATAAGGGAATGGGATATGATTAGGAAAATTTGAGAGTTTGATTTTCACTTAAGAGAAGAAGGATATGCCATTGCCATTCTTTTTTCTATGGTGACACAACTGACATTAGTGACTCATGTGATAGAGGATCAAAAATTTGATATTGAGTCCGATGTGAATAGGGCAAAGGTATTGAGTACAGAAGGATTACCAAGCTGGACCTTTGATACAAATAGTGGTTTGAGATATCAAGGCAGATTATTTTCACTAGCATCCATGCAAGACAAAGTTTTGGGAGAGTTTCATCACTCCATGCTTGTAGAACATTTAGGAAGTACCAAGAGTATCATGACTTGTGTCAACCATTCTTTTGGGTAGAAATAAAAAAAGAGCTGACAAAATTTATTAATAGGTGCCTCACTTGTCAACAGCTGAATGCCAAACATTAGAGACCGGCAGGCATGTTACAACCACCACTAGTATCAATATGGAAATGGGAGAATGTGACAATATTTTTTGTTACTGGATTACCGAGATCACGAAAGAGTAGTGGTGAATAGATTGACAAAGTCAGCTTATTTCTTACCTATTCGTTTAATTGATTTAATAGTTACTCTTGCTTGACTTTATGTTAAGGAATTGTGAGACTTCAGGAGTTCTTATTTTTATTGTCTTAGATAGGGATTCTTGTTTTGTCTCTTGATTTTGGGAGGATCTCCAAGCAGCTATGGGGACTTAACTGTCACTTGGTACAGCTTTCCACTCGCAAACTGATGGATAATTAGAATGGACTATTCAAATTTTAGAAGATATGCTCAAGACTTATGTACTTGACTTTCGAGGTAATTGGGAAGACTATTTACCATTAGTGGGATTCGCTCATAATAATAATTACCAGTCTAGTATTATAATGGCAAATTTTGGGGCATTATATGATAGTTCGTGTAGATTACTAGTTTATTGGACCAAAATTAGAGAAGTTATAGTTATTGGGTTAGAGCTTGTTAAAACGATCATTGAGAAAATTAAGATTATCTGCCAAAGATTGGGATGACACAAAGTCGCTAGAAGAGTTATGCTGACCGAAAATAAAAATCGAAAATCACGTGTTCTTGAAGGTCTCATCGTGAAAAAAGGGGGTTTTCACTTTGGTCGCAGAGAAAATCTATCACCTAGATTTATTGGGCCATTTGAGATTTTTGCTGAAGTTGGAGATGTAGCATATCGTCTTGCCTTACCACCATAATTATCAGGTGCACATGATATTTTTACCTAAGTTTAGAGGTTGTTAGTTCATTTTTATTAAATATAATTGGCTTCGATTAGTTTAGATTAATAGTTTTAGTGATTTATGGTTGTTTTTTCACGCTCCTGGGTTTATAGGAAATTCGGGGCATGAAAATTTTTCCTTCTATTTTAGATCTAGTTCTTCTATCTCTCTTTTTAATGATTTTGTCATTTTTTCTCACTATCACCCTTGGAGTTTAGATTCTTTTTCTGCCTCTTATTCTATTCCGCCTAGAAGTTCTAATGCTACTGGTGTTTCTGATTATCCTTCTGATTTCTCTCATATTGATAATAGTCCAGTATTGATCCTAACTCTGCTGCTGATTCTAATCCTATTGTGGACACTTCTCATCACTTAGACCTACCTCAGATTAGAAAATCTTCTAGATCTAAATATCAGCCATCATATCTGTGGATTATAGTTGCAGCAACGTATAACTTATACCTCTCACTCCTTCACCTCCATTAGATTTAGGTACTACCACTTATCCTATTTCTTGCTTTCTCTCTTATAATAGATTTTCTTATTCTCATTTTGCTTGTATTGCTTCTATTTTTTCTACCTTCAAAACTAAATTTTTTTGTCAAGCTATCAAATTTTTTTAGTGGAAAAATGCTATGGTAGCAGAGATCAGAGCACTAGAAACAAACCAAACTTGGGAACTAATAGACTTAACTTCTAATAAGAAACTAAATGGGTGCAAATGGGTGTACAAAGTTAAGTACAAGGCTAATTGGACTATAGAAAGGTATAAGACTAGACTTGTTACCAAAGGATATACTCAATAGGAAAGGTTAGGTTATTTGCATACTTTCTCTCCCGTGGAAAAATTAACCTCTATTAGACTTCTATTGGCTATCACTGTTGTGAAGAATTGGTATTTGCATTAATTAGATGTAAATAATGCTTTTCTACATGGTAACTTACACGAGGAGATTCACATGCAAGTTCCACCTAGTTTTGAGTATTCTACCATAATAAGGTCTACCAGTTTCTTAAATTTTTGTATGGTCTCAAACAAGCATGTAGGTAGTAGTTTGTTAAGTTGTCATCTTCATTGGTTGATTATGGTTTTACTCAAGCTATGGCTGATTGGACTGTGCTTACAAAGAAAACATCTAATTCTTGTATGGTTCTGCTAGTGTATGTAGATGACATAATTTTAGCTAGTGATAGTCTAGTTGAGATATAGGTCATCAAATTGTTTCTGTCACACCTCATTTAACGATGTAGCTAGCCAAGTACATCAAGCCTTAGCCTGAGAAGCAAGAAAGTTTATTCCCTACTTAGAATTGAAATCAACTAAAGAAACATTAATGATAAAATAACTTTTTCATCTTTAATAAAAAATTAGAAAATAAAATTCTATTAACATCCTAAACTCAAAACAAGTAAATATCCTTAACTAAAATAATCTAAATTATCAAAACTTTAATCTAACAACTAAAGCAAATCCATAAAATGAACATAAAACTTTTCCTAAGAGGTAATAATTTAAGGTCTTCACCGCCAGAGTCCATGACCAGTTCCTTTCATTCTCACCTAAAAATATAAAATAAAGAGTAAGCTAAAAATATAGTGAATGAATTACCAAGCCCAACATAATAATAGTAATTTGAAAATTATCATATCTTGAAATCCACACAACTGGGATGTGGGACGAACCCACAAAATAAACACAATAAACTAAACATTAAACACTAATCAGAGCAGAAAATGAATAATAACAATAGTACTCAACATTTAAATACTCAAAGGTCTATCACTGGCCATAAAAGGGCTACAAAACAACTTGTCTCAAAATTGAGCCCAAAACCAATATCCAATACATATTACAATAATAAGCATTGAAATGAACACAAAGCAGATCATGACACGCTAATTTATCTCATGGCCACCACGAGCATCTACTCTTGCAAGATAAATTATAGGGGTAAGTATTAAACCATATGTGCTTAGAATATGCATATAAGACAATATTTCTTAATCGTACAAAGGATTAAACACTTAATTATTTTAATTAAATTAACATCATATGAATATCATAGTAATATCATGATTTTGACATTAATCATATTATTCTAACTAAACAGTTACTTTATCATGATCTCGTAGTTTCATATTAAAATAATATTCATCTCGTTCACATCAATACATATATATATATATCAATATATATATATATATTTATCAAAATCATATTATAAATCAGGTACTCGATAAGGTTAATTTATGGCCATATAAGCAAATACAAAATAAATCCCCAGGCCTAAGCCATGGGGTACAACTAGTCCTGCTATCCTCGACGTACTCATCAAATCTCTAGGCCTCAGCTGAGGATTGCAACTAGTCTCGTAATCCCTAATACACTTATCAATTCATGGTCCTCGTCTTGTAGTCTTAGCCCATCTCATCGTATCAAAAATAAAACTCTAAGCCTTAGACATGAGGTACAACTAGTCTTACAATCCCAAATGTACTCATCAATCTCATAACCCTGGTTTTGCAGTCCTGGTCCATGTTAAAAATAAATCCACAGGTCTTAGCTATGGATTACAACTCGTCTCATAGTCCCAGATGTACTCATCAATCTCATGGTTCTATTCCTACAATCCTAGTCCATCTCATCTTGCCTTAATAGGCAAATTGGTCCTATAGTTTCGGTACTAATATATGCTAATGTAAGCCATGTATAAACTTTGTAGGTTTTTAGTCTCGTGGTAACGCTAAACCACCTTATGTAGGTTTTGAAACTTTCAACCCTTGGACCCTAGAACCCAATCTTTCAATACCCTCTATACCTTAATGTCGAAGATCAGTCTCAAATCATACTTTCTATTATCAACAACACATCATACACAAGAATTCTTCCTAATTTATGTTATTAGGTTTCACTCGAGCTTAGGTTTCGTGTTGTCGAATTTATACATAAGTTTAATGAAGTAAACAAACGTTTGTGAATACATATGAAATTAATTTAAGATATACATATCCAAACAAATTAGTAATTCTTTTAGCTCAAAACAATTATAGAATAATTTTGAAGGTATTCCAATCAAATAAGACAATATTACATTTTAAATAAATAAATAGCAATTGAAAATCATTTTATATCTTATTTAGGTAAAAAAGTATTTGATAAGGAATTTTTACTTCTTACATTGACTGGAGATATTTAGAAAGAAATTGGAAGAAAAAGAATAACAGTTGCTAAAAAGTGCACTTCATTCGGACGTTGGTACTTATTGTTCATGCAATAGTAACTATGTAAATTATCATCTAAACATTGGTATACATCATCCAAATGATAGTTGCCTTTCAATACTTCATTTAGACGTTGGTACACATCATTCGGACAATCGTACTAAAGCATGGAATTTAATAAAATTTATTGGCAAATTTTCCCATGGAACAAATATAGATGTCAATTACTCGAATTTATATTCTCATAATCAAAACATGACCTCATAGCATCATATTCTCAACATAAATCTATATTGCATGGTATCTTTTTACAACTAAAAGGAAAAATTCATATCATAGACTTCACGAATTCTTCTCAACAATATAGGATTATTTTTCATTTCAAAACATGATTATATACATTCATATGAACCTTTACCTTAATAAAGCATGATTTTGTAAGTTTCTTATCAAAACACATATACACATATACATATCAAAAAGAAAAAACTTAACCTAGCGAAGTATCAAATCACATAACTTCTTCTCACAATCTTCTCAAGCACATATCATAGATTTCATAAATTATACCCTGCATACACATTTAATCTCTACTATATGTATACGCCTATATATATACATGATTAATAAAGATCCTCTTATAAACATAAAACCCCATATACCTCAAATATATACATCGGGAGAATGTATATATGCCAAAATTACCACTAACTCAAGTTGGCTTTCTAAAATACCCTTCGACGATTCTGACTTCATGCTTACATGCCAACACTTATCTCTTGTCAGTATCTCCTAATGATTTTGGTTGACACAAAATTCTCTTTTCTTTTTACTTGCTCACACAAGAATGAAGAAAATGGGTAAAAAAAGAAAGTATGTATAGAAGTCTCAAATATAAAGTAAAAGTTGGATAAATGGTGGGGAAGGGTTTAAAATATTAAGGTTAAGACACTCTCATTTTTTCTTTTTTACATGGTTATGTGCACCTCATAAAGTTCTCTATCAATATACCTCCAACTCTCATACTAGAATTTCAATTTTTCTATTTGCTAACCCTTGGCCTCCCCCACAACATTAATTCTTTACCACACTTTTCAACCAATAAACACTATCTCCTCTCACTATCAGTAGAAATAGATGCGACTAATGTGCAAATACACACATATGTTAGACACACCTATACATATATATGAATATAAATACATATCATACAAATTTATTTAAAAAAAATCATATTTTATACATCCAAATAAAATTTAAATGGATAAAAATAAAATATAAATTTAGATATAACAAATTCAAAATAAATACCAAAACTTCTATGTTTATAAGTATTATTGCATTGTAATTGTTGAACAATTTTTTGTTTATTCTAAGTTTTGACATAGAATTGCTAAAGGGGGAAATTGTTAGGGACAAATTAGTAAATTGGCAAATCTATATCAAAATAGTTATTTTATACTTGTAAACTTAAGTGTTACCTAGGTCACCAAAGTTTTGAATCAGATATTGTTATAGAAGCCTCAAAACATTGGAACTGAAGAACCAATCAGATAAAGGTTTATGATCAATTTCACAGGAAACTCATAGGATCCCCGCGGGTAGCCGTGAGAAGCTTGCTTTGAGCCACTAGAAGATACTGAGACCATATTTGAAGAGTTTTGGTTGTGAAGGATCCTCACTATGAGTCATGGGATCTTAACGAGAAGGCTGTGGGAAGACTTTTCCTGTGAGATACGTGTTTTAAAGCTCCAAGAAATCTTTCACAAAACCAAATGCATTCTTATTCATTTGAAAAAAGCCATTGGATGTTTCTTGGATTTTTAGAAGAGAGAACTCTCATCCAAGTTTGAATCAGATTGATCAATTATTCTATTAATCACTTGGTCGAAGTTTTGTGTATTTGATCTGAAAGAGTTCGGGTTCGAGATTTTAAGATTTAGCACGCTGATGATTCAGTAAAACTACTAAGGTATCAGGATTGTGCCTTTGAGGAGTCAAAAGGTTTTTGCTAAAAGTGTTAGTGTATCAAGAATTCGAGCAAACGTCAACAGAGTATGGAGTTGAAGAGTCGGTATATCGAAAGTTTTGAGGTTATAACAAACGCTTGATTTTAGTGAAAGTTTTTTAGGGTTTTTTTGTGTGGGTTTCCTGATTTCATACATAGTCATCTTCATTCAGTTTTGTGTGATTATTTGATTAGTATAACTAGCAAATTACAGAATTTTAACCCCCAATCATCTCAGTGATAATAATTTTTTAAAACATTCAATGGTCCACACTTACCTAAAAGTAAATAAATTAATAATTTAAATATTTCTTAAATAAAGCCAGCTAATTCCAATTAAAAAAAATATAACACAATTAAAATAAATAGTTAATATTAAATTAAATAAATAAATTTATTTCTAAATTATAACAGTTTCTACATCAGAAATTCATAATTAAAGATTTTGGTGATCACAAGTATATCTTAGGTCTTGAAGTCGCTGGATCAAAGATAAGTATATCTATTTCTCAGAAAAAAAATGCATTAGATGTTTTGACAAACTTTGGTTTTTTGGGGTGCAAACCTGTTAATTGTCCCATGTAATTTAATATTAAACTCAGTGCTATAGATGTTGATCTTTTAGATGATCCTTCTTCATACAAAAGGTTAATTGGCAAGTTACATTATCTAACCGTTACAAGACATGACATATTTTACAATATTCATATTTTAAGTTGCTGTCAAAACCAGCCTCTTCTCATCTTCTAACTACTCAACGAATACTAAGATATACGAAGGATATTCATGATCAAGGTTTTTTTCTTGCTACCTCATCTTCTCTGTAGTTGAAATGCCATAGTAATAGTGATTGGGTAGGTTGTATTGATACCAGGAGATCTACCAAAAGTTTTTGTGTTTTCTTTGGAGATTCTTTGGTTTGTAGGAAGGCTAAGAAACAATCCACTATGAGTAGGTCCTCTACTAAAGCAAAATATAAATCTCTTACTTTATCCACATATGAGCTACAACGGCTATTATTTTTGTTACAGGACTTGAATGCCCCTCATCCCATGCATGTTTTTTTGTTTACTGATACTAAATCTACTTTAGTCACTGCTTCTAACCCTGTTCAACATGAGAGAACCAAATATATTGAAATTGATTGTCATTTTATTTGGAAAAAGTTTCATGATGGTACGATCAAATTTTTATATGTTTCCTCTCAATATCAGCTTGCAGATGTTTTAACCAAACCATTGAGTTCTAATCCTTTTCATTTTATCATTGGCAAGTTCGGAATCCTCAACCTACATTCCTTACTTGAGGGGGCCTCTTGGAGTTCAAATACTGCATAGTGCAACAAGGCTACCTTGATTTTCATCATAACAATTGGTGCTTTTTAATTAGTTATATGAGTTGTTAGTTTACAGCTATGTATACACGTGATAATGTGAATGTGAGTTAGCTAGAATCAGAAAGTTTAATTGTATATAAATCACTTTGTATTCATTATAG
>JAVXUM010000023.1:30741081-30752873 GCA_035590655.1 Pouteria glomerata
CCTTGTGTATTTTTCTGATTGTCCAAGCGGCCCTTAGTTTAACAACCCTTAAGTAAAAGTTAGTTTTTTATTACTCAATTCTTTGACTTTTTGTGAAATGATTAAAATTATTTTCTTATATTTTAAATTTACTTTAAACCATGGTAAAAATATTAAATCAATAAAATGTTAAAAAATAGCTACTAAAAAAGACTAATTTTAACTATTAAAAAATTAATTTTTTTTCTAAATTATAATTTTAAATTATTAAAATATGTTAATTAGCTTAAAGAAAGAAATTCATAGCTTAGTGCCATTGTATTATAAAGCAAAGTTGAAATAATAAAAAGTGCGTTGGAGTGGGCAAATTTACAAATTGGGACTAAATTTTTGTAAATTAAAAAAATAAGGATGCAATTTTTTCCTTTTTATAAATTTTCGTCCCGTGTTCGCGAATTCGCCTAAGGTCATCTGCCAAATATACCTTTAATAAAAACATCTTTGCATATTTAAGGATGGTTTTATTATTTTTTTTGATTTCTAAATTTTTGCATTCTAATGTGTTATTAAACTATATAATTATATTTTATTTAATTTTTATAATATTTTTTATTTTTAATTTTTCAAATGAAAATTTTAATACAATCACTAAGACAATGTTTGAAGTAGAAAAAATTGGTATAAATTTGTAAAAGTTATAGTCTTATAATTTGTATAATAAATAAAAAATTTAAATTTTATAGAGATTTGTAAAAATTTATTTTTATAACTTTAAAAACATCTTATTTAAACTTTTTTTCTCTTTTTATTTAAAGCTTAATTATTTAATATTTTTTTCTTAGTTATTCACTGATTTGCCTCTTTAAAAAAATAAAAAAATTATATTTTTAAATGAAAGGTCAGATTTAACTTTAGATTGATTAAATGATTAATATTCAAATTTAGATTTGAAAGAAACTTCAATCTCCCAAATCTATTTAGCACCATGTTATGGGTTGAAGTGCATTGATTGTGTGAGACCTGCGGGTTAACCGATCCCACATCGATTGGGGAGAGGAACGAAACCTTCCATATAAGTGGGGGTGGATACCTCTTCCTAGCAGGAGGCCTTTTGGGGGTGGCACTGGGGTTGCCCTCCCAGAAACAAAACCGTGACGGGTCGGGTGGCTGCGGCGCCCGGGTGCTGTGTGCCGTCCACGTGAGCGTGGATCCCGAAAGCGGACAATATCTTGCTAGCGGCGGCGGTCCCGGGCTGTTACATGCTGAGCAAAGGTGAAATTGATTTTACATATTTCCGACCACATTGGATGGTCCCTACAGAAAAGCTAGGTAAAGAATAGTAAATCTAATTCGATCATTACTATCTGATTCATTTATTATAGTTTCCTTTACTCAATTGGATCTACATCATGCATGTAGTAGGTAGATGTGACATTTGAACATTTCTTATATCCAAATCATACTCACTAACCTGTTCATCACCTGAACATTTAACACTACGTGATGGGCATTTAATAAAAGACGAGCTGTCACACGAGCCAAACATTAAAAGTAGGAAGGCAATGATTCTTTTTTATTATTTTTATATTAATTTAATCTCACTACCAGACTGTAAATAGTATATTTAGTTCCAAATCCAGATATGTTCACTATTGTCCACTTTTTTATTATCGAATTTACCCCATTTTTCACTCAAGCCCTTACTAATTTAAGTATTTAAGGGATTATGATCAGGGATCTCCCTCGGCGCATTCTTCTGACTTAATTTTTCTTGTAAGCTCGATTTCATTGATTTTCTATTGACGTGGTGAACAAATTTGGCGATATTTTTTATTGTTAAACATTTGACGATGACTATGGGGCCCGTTTTCTTGGTTTCCCACGCTTTTTCATTCCCTCGAATGTTTAATTCCATTTGACTTCATAAAAGATGACTTCATATGGAAATAAAACACCCCCTCGATCTCCTCAAGTAGGAGATGAAACTACTCCATCAAAACAAAAAGCAAGTGCATTGGTTTTACATACCCCAGGACTGGAGACCAGCAGGCAATGGAATGTGGAAAACCCAGAGTTTATCAAACGAAAGAAGGAACTTCAAGCCATAGTAGATACAAAGCAGGCTGAATTTGAGGAGATACTTTTAAAGTTGAGCGAAGAAAAAGGGAATGTGACAAATGAAGGGCAGGCTAACTCTAATTCATATTTCAATGAGAGTTATGATCCACTATATGATGATTTTTACGAGACGTTGGAAACAACAAAGGAAAAGTGAGAGAGGACCCAAAGAAAAAAGCAATCTGGAGACAAGCAAGGCATAGGATTTGGATCTAAAGCTGGTTTTGGTGCAGGATTTTTAGGAGTCCACCCAGCCCTAACCTAAGCCCTACGTCCAAAAGGTGCACCACGACAAAAAGATGAGCTATCCGAGTCCCATAAGCAGCAACATGTAGCCAGAAAGAAAAGAGAGGAACAACAAAGACATTACAATAGGAGTGACAGTTCTTTTTAAGGAAGATGGGGTACAAATATGAACAAAAAAGTCTGACAATGCAAAACAGGTAGAGATGCCCCAATTCCTAGAGTTGAAGGGGTCAGAACAGAACACACGAATCATAGCCAGAAAGACACTTAGTAGGATCTCTGTTTCTCCTTTCATAGATGATATTTATGAAGTAAAACCACAAACAACGTTTGTAACTCTTAGGTTTACACCTTATAATGGAAAGATGGATCCCTTGGCTCATTACCACCATTACATACAAGCCACGATGCTTTAGAGTTGGAATGATAAGCTCATGTACCGCATGTTTCCGTCAAGTTTGGGAGATACAACCCTACAATGGTTCCATTAGCTACCTCTGAGAAGCATTAGGTGTTGGAAGCAGCTTACTGAGGAGTTCGTCACGCAATTTTTGGCTAATACAAGGTAACCAAAAATAGCTAAACACAAAGTAGCCAAAAATAGCTGATAATCTTCTCACAATGAAGAAGAAGAATAATGAAAGCCTAAGAGACTATTCACGAAGATATACGAAGTTACATAATAAGGTGGAAGGGTAGACTGAGCAATTGCAGTAACCTCATTCAAACTGGGCCTCAGAAAGGAGAATAAATTGTGGCTTTCGTTGACTAAGATGCTAGGAGCCAACATGTCAAATTTGATGTGCTGAATTGAAAAATATGCCAAAGTAGAAAATGAAATAAGACCTACCAACCAGAAAGATCAGAGACCATTTGGTTCCAAAAAAGTAAAGCAGAAGAGAAAGTCTGAGGCCAATGGAAGAAAGTCTGCTTTTGAAGCCATTAACATTATGTTTAAGGAGCCAACCTATAGAATTTTGCCACAGATTAGGGACAAGCCATACTTCATATGGCTAAAAAAATTACCAAATTTTCTTGAAAATGAGAGTCATAGGGATTATTACTCATACTGTCAAGACTGGGGCATCGTACAAGAGATGCCGTTCTTAACATCGTCTTTTGGAAAATTTGTTAAAGGAAGGCCATTTGAAAGAATATGTTAACGAAACAAAGATCAGAATCGTAGGTGACCATTCTCGAGTTCTTCATAGGGACTAAAGGAGAAGAAGATATGATGATCCTGATGATGACGTAGATGGGGTGCAACCACCACCAAGAACAAGGCAAAGAAAGGATGTCCAGCATCCACTAGTGATTTATGTTATTCACATAGAAAATCATTCTTAAGGAATGATCGTGGATTCCCAAGTAGAAGGACCACAGGATGCTTGGGCTTCAGAAATTTTTAAGGTCATCACCAACTCGAGCAGAAAATGTTGACAGAATGAGATTTGAAGTGTTTTATTCTTTGAAGAAGAAAGCTTGGGAGTTAGGTAACCACACAATGACGCTTTTATGGTTACATTGAAGATGTTTGAATCTGATGTCAAAAGGATACTAATTGATGTTGGGAGTTCAACAAAGGTAATGTACCTAAGCCTGTTTCAGAAATTAGGATTAACCGAGAAGGATCTAGAGCCAGCAGAATGCCTTTTGATAGGATTCAATGCTATGCCAGTTTCGCCGATCGATAGAGTGATAATTTGTGTCCAGGTAGGCCCTGTTGAATGTGAAGTTGAATTCATTGTTGTGGATGTGCCATCTTTCTACAATGCCATAGTGGGAAGATCTTGGATCCATATGTCAAAAACTGTGCCCTTTACGTACCACTAAGTGCTGAAGTTCCCTTATGGCGATGAAGTGGTGGAGATACGTGATGATCAGGACATATCAAGAAAATGTTTCACTATCGCCTTAAAGTCAAAACCCCTTCCCGAGCAAGTCTAACTCATAAAGATGCCTCTAGATATGCCAAAGATCGATGATGCTGGAAAAAATCCTAAGTATAAAGCTGTGGAGCAGTTAGAGAAGATTTACATAGGTTCCCCTGATGATGACAAGCACTTTCTGATTGGCTCCAATCTGTCTACAAAGAAGAATCTGGAGCTAGCTGAATTGCTACTCAAGAATATTAGCAATTTTGCATGGACTCCTCAGGAAATGCTAGGTATTCATTCCTATGTGATTTGCCACAGGCTGAACGTAAGGCTCGTGATGAAACTCGTGGTCCAGAAAGCACGTAGGTCAACCTTGCAACACTCTAAAGCGGTTATTGATGAGATTAATAAGCTGCTAAAAGTTGAAGGCATCCGGGAGATTATGTACCCTGAATAGCTAGCAAACACAGTAGTGGTGAAGAAAAAAAGTAATAAATAGAGGTTTGTGTAGATTATATGAATTTAAATTAAGTCTGCCCCAATGATTCCTTTCCCTGTGCCAAAGATTAATCAGTTTGTCTACTTAATAGTAGAAAATGCGAGAATATCTTTTTTAGACGTCTACCGATGATACCATCAAATCCCAATATATGAGCCTAACGGGGAGAAAGACATCATTCATCACTCTAAAGGTGATTTACTATTATAAAGTAATGCGCTTTGGTTTGAAAAATACACGAGCAACATACTAGAGGCTGGTAACGAAGATATTTCAAGAGGATCTTGGTCAAAGGATGGGGGTGTACATTGATGACATGGTAGTAAAGAGTATTGAATTTAAAAATCATATGCACGACTTGAAACACATCTTCTTTACTTTGGATATGTATGGCTTGAAGCTCAATGAAGCAAAGTGTGCTTTTGAAAAAGGTGAGACAAATTCCTGGGACATTTAGTTACAAGAAGGGGAATTGAGGCTGACTTGGACTAAATAAGGTTGATCCAAGCCATAACTACCCCGAGCACGAAGCAAAGTGTGCTTTTGAAAAGGGTGAGACAAATTCCTGGGACATTTAGTTACAAGAAGGGGAATTGAGGCTGACTTGGACCAAATAAAGTTGATCCAAGCCATAACTACCCCGAGCACGAAGAAGGAGGTTCAAAAGCTCATGGGGATGGTAGTTACACTAAACAGGTTCATTAGTTGTGCTTTCGATAAATGCAGACCATTTTTTAAGTTATTAAAGGAGACAAATAAAATGACTTGGGATGCTGGGCAAATAAAATGACCTGGGATGCTAACACTGATGTTGCACTAAGAAAATTGAAGGAGTACCTAACTACCACTTCTATTTTATCAAAGCCTCAGCCAGGGGAAGTACTGTAATTATATTTAGCAATCTTCGACCATACTATGAATGTTATCTTGCTTCGAGAAGAAGAAAAAGTTTAGAAACCCATTTATTATGCAAGTAAAACTTTATGGGGGTATAAACAAGGTATCTCTCTTTGGAGAAATTTATTTTGGCATTGGTGGTGGCATCGCGGAAGTTAACTCATTATTTTCATGCTCCTACAATCCAGGTGATCACCAACCAATCAATTGGATAGTTATTGAAGAAGACAAACATCACTAAAAGAATAGCCTAGTAATCTGTGGCTCTGAGCATATTTGACATTAAATTTATGCCTAGAATAGCAATTAAAACCCAAGTCTTAGCAAATTTTGTGATTGAATTCTCCCTTCTAATTCCTCAACAAGTGTAAGAGAGTTAGACATAGAAAGTTATTTCTGAGATGGAAGCGCCTGCACCTGCTTAGCAGATCAAAGTTGATGGGTCCTTATTGAGGAAGAGGGCTGGTGTTAGAATAGTACTGATAACTCCCAAGGGGTAATCATTGAGTATGCGATTAAATTGGGGTTCGAAATAACTAATAACGAAACTGAGTATGAGGCTCTTTTGACAACACTAGATATTGTTCTTCTTTACACGAAATATAACGATCAAAACAGATTCCCAGTTAGTAGCCAATCAATTAAAAGGAGATTACATAGCTAATAATGAAAGGTTAGTAGAATATTTGGCTTTGGCCATGCAAAAGTTGGAAGAATTTAATGTCATAGGAATTGAGTTGGTCGAGCGAGATCATAATACTCATGCCGATGCTTTGGCCACATTAGCTACGTCTCTAAATACAATGATGAGTAACACTATTTTTATTAAAGTGTTAGATAAGCCAAGTGTATGTAAAAGCGAGGTTATGAATTACATTACTACAAACCCATCTTGGATGGATCCAATCATCAATTATTTGAAGGACGGGTTTTTCCCTCTAGACAAGACGAAAACAAGAAAGTTAAAAGTGAAAGCAACTAGGTTCTCACCTAGGTTCCTTCACAAACTCTTCTTTTCTTTGCGTCTATCCTAATAAAATTCAAGACTTTCTCTATGAAATACATGAAGCGGTCTATAAAGTACATATTGGGGGCAAATCTTTGACCCACAGAGCAATTATTCAAGGATATTAGTGGCCTAAAATGGGAAGGCATAACAAATGTCAAAAGTTCTCCCCTGTCCTACACCAGCTTGCTCGGGAGCTTAACCTATTAACTAGTTTTTGGCCATTTGCATAATAGGGGCTTGATATAGTAGGCCTACTACTTGTAGCTATTGGAAACAAGAAATGGTTGGTGGTCAGCATAGATTATTTCACTAAATGGGTAAAAGCAGAACCCTTAGCTCACATCAAAGATGTTGATGCCATCCGATTTGTTTAGAAGAACATCATTATAAGGTATGACATTCCAAGAACTTTGATCTCTGACAATAGGACATAATTTGATAGTGCTCTATTTAGGAATTACTACTCAGGATATGGTGTCAAGAATGTTTATTCAACAACTGTCTACCCACAAAGTAATAGACAAGCTAAGCCCTCCAATAAGATCATCCTCAATGGTATTAAAAAAAAAACTCGAATCAGCTGAACTACTCCAAGGAAATCAATTAGAGAAATCCCTTTCTTACTCTTAACCGATTCTTGAAGCAAGAAGTTTAGAAGATATGCACCATAATCTTCAATTAGATTTGAAATGTCAAATACATCATGAATTTTATATCTAAGATCATCACAAATGTGATTTGAGAATTTTTTCAGTAATACATATAGTTGCAACAGAAAGCATTGTGTGAGAATAATATTGAATAATTTCTTCAATTAATGCTCAATTTTCATAAGTGCTACTGCCTGAAAGCATTGTATCCATTCTCCATTATCCTCTAAAAGTCCTCTTACAACACATACAAGTTTAAATGTATCAAACAAAATATCATCGACTGTTCATAAACATTCAAATAATTGTAGTCCTTTCACAATAGTCAACAACAAACGCAGATAAAATCTCTTATCATAATTATGATTAGCAAAGTACATTCTACCAATTGCATAGGCTTTTTTTTCTTTGTATCCACATCTTACTTGTTCCAAACAAAATGTTGTGGAAACTTTTGGTAAGTGAATACGCGTGATGATTCATTGGAAGCATAACATGTAAAATAACCTATTGAAGTCGACATATATTGACCGGCTCTAAAACTATAGTGCTTAATGAGTTTGGAAGATTATAAATAACACTATGCATTCTAGATAAATGAAGTGCAAATCTTACAACTGTTGGAATATCTTTATGTATAGGATGACCAAATATTCACCAAGCAGCTTTTGGTGGACTAATATACCTCAAATCAAGATATTGTTGAATTTTATTATCATACCCAACACCAATTTACGGTTAGAACCTTTGTAGATATACTTATGAATATATTTGACATACTCTATTTTTGCACAAACTTCTACATTTACATGGCAATTGAACTTTTTAGAAAGATACGGATTATATAAAATGTCTCTATTATCAATCTCTTGCCCTCTAACGATATATAATTGACCAGTATTACGACGACGATAAATAGGATATCCATCTTGATTGATAGTTATTGATTCTGTAAAGGCTTGAGGGTATCCTTTGGTGTATTTACTATTTTTCATACATGATACTTGTGGGTTTGAAGTACCACATGATCTATGAATCATACAACAGTTGATAGTTTCAAAAAGTGTAAGATCATCATTTGGATTTGGAAATTTAGCACAAACTACTTTATCCACCTAAGCACATGTCCAGATTTTATCTAGGCTTTGAAGAAATAATAGTGCATGCATGTGTGGTAAGCCCCGTTTTTGGAATTTAATTGTGAAAGCATGGGCAACTTTGTTACCAAACACTTTCATTGTTTCTATCTTCTTTATCAAACACTCTCTCTTTAACTCAAAAAACACGGGCAATTAAATCATGAAACAATTGGTTTTTATGGGATAATAAAATAGAAATAAGTTTAGGCCAATTAGGATTTATAGTCATAGTGTGAAAGATATCTGGGCGTTGGTTGTATCGAGTGATAGTTATTGAATATTGAAATATTTTAAACATATGTTTAGGGCTTCCAGTAAATAAAGATGGCAAAATAAACCGTTAACAAACTTGATTAGGTCTCAACTCATTTAGACCAATATTTGACAAATTTTGGTAAAGCTCAGTAGAAGTTTACTTTGATTCAACTTGTAGTATGTCAATCGATTTTGCTTAATTTATAGCCCATGCGTCCATCAAAAACTCTTAGAATAGTATATCACCTCTCAACATAGTAGGATACTCTGTGGGATGTTTAAATAAATGATAACTGTGGAATTTCATCTGAGTAAGCCGATTAGTTGAAGGTCAACCATGCAAAACATCTGACTGTTTGATAGTAGGTCTTATCCAAGCTCACTAAATGGGAGCAATAAAATATAATGGAAAGGCAAATAAACAGGGTGACGTTCATTTATTTGCATCAACTTATTACTTCCATTTAAATGTAAGATAATGTCTCTCATTCCGTTAATCTCAGTTCCATCTCCTAGTTTTACAACTACAATCTTATCAATTGTTGGTAAATTATATTGCCTTCGATCTGTCACGGAACTACAAGAAAGATAGACCGGTAAATTATGTTCTTTTAAGGCTAATTGATTTTAGATTGCATAAGCTTACTAAAATGTACCAACAAATGCATTGACTTCAATAAATAATTTTGAATTATTTCAAAAAGATCGCTTCTTAAATAAGAATTTATCGATTTCGAATTCCCAAAACTGAATTTGGGTCATAAATATATAATTGAGCATAAACTGCATCTCGCCTTAGTTATGGTAGAAAGGATCTTATTCAATGATGCAATTCTTCATAGTAGTGAATGATGTAGGGCCTCTTTCATTTAAACTCTAGAACCCATTGTAGTACCAAGATTTGTAAAAGCATTGGTTACATTGTATATGCGAGTATAATGTTGAAATTATTTTGATTAATCATCATTCCTATCATATAATGCTTAAAGTTCTAGAGGAGGTGTCATTGGCAAAGGCAGCTTAATCTTTCCTTGCAAACAATAAGTTCCAAATAGTGGATAGGCTATAAAAGATTTTGATAATTTTTCATTCACCCAATGCAAGACTGAGCAATATTGGACACAATATATCCAATTTCTCCAATAATGGTGCCTTAAACTTATGTCTGATTGAGTATGAATCCCCTGCATTCATAGATAAAGCTTTTAACTCATCATAACTACACTAATACTCCTGCTAAAACTGGTTTGTATAATTAGGCCTATAAAGTTTACTATACAAAAATTAACATTTATAAAAATAATGATACAATGAGTTACTTGCTTTAACAAATTTAAATAGTTTCATTTACTTGATCTTTTTGGGAGTTGAAGATATGCTTGGCATAAAGGATAAACATATGAAAGGATGCCTAATTAAAGCTTACTTTTTTATGGTTGAATGACATTGGTTATATTTATTTCCTCTTCGAGGTAAACACAATTACAAGAACTCAGAGTTAAAGAAGGTGTATATGGAGGTTCCATTAGTTCAATACCTTACCTTAATCTTTCTTATTCTCGTCACAAGTGTTGTCCCACTTGATATGCATGGCACATTTTTTCATTTTTTTCACGTTCCCATCGTGCACATTGAGCCAATGCAACTTTTGATATAACAGTATCATTGGATGCCTAAAATATAAATATTATTTCATTAGGTGCGTATAGGAACTATATAATGTATATTTTTTCTACTTATTTTTTGGTTAATTTTATTTCTTAAATGGGACTTTTTTTCTTCTCCTCTACAACTATTTAGTTTTATACAAACATTTAATGGAAGCCATGCAATACTTTAAAGTCATTATTATATGAAGATTTTGATATATTTATTTTATATTAATTTTTGTAATTATTATAACTTCATTAAGATAACATACCATTAAAACAAATAAAACACTTAAGTCCATCACAAATTTACAATTTTATACATGCCATTATATTTCAATGACTTAAAAAAATATACTAATTGGAACAAATAAACACCTAACTCGACATATGTTTAAAGCTCTTTGTCATTCTCTATACATAAAACTAAAAAAATATATATTAACTAGAACAAAATTTAAAAAAACCTAACTCATCATGTACTTAAAACTTTTTGAGTAGTATACATGCACGACACTTAATGTTGAAAAATATATGCTCTTTAAGCACATAAAATCTTTCAAATTTCTATAGCTTCTAAATATTTAAAATATATATTAAAAATTAATAAAGATCTCTATCATTGGACACACATTTTCCTTCCTTTTGCTAGAAGAGAATGCAATTTCTTTTCTTTTGGATATCGTGATTGCCTTAGTCATTTTTTTGTAAAAGATAAGTTCAAAAAATAATAATAAATAACATTTGCTTTCTAAAAATAAGTTACAAAAATTAATGTCTTTCTATTTTATCATGAATTTATATAATAAATGAAGAACGTTGATAGGATGTTTATCTTACGTGAAAGGTTGGGGAAGGGGAGGCTCGGTTTTAGGGGGTGTGTGTGGAAGGTTTGGGGAGGAGAGGCTCAATTTGATGGGTTTTGTCATGCCGTAAGTCCGGAGACTCGAGGGGTGAGTGATAAACACACATAATATGATAAACTGGGTTAACAATATCAGAGCAACGCCACGGTCACGAAATGAACCCACAAAACCTCCCCTATTATATAAAAGCCTAAATGTTTTAAATCCTAGGCTTGAAACAAATAAACTTGCCCATAATATTCACACTGCCTACCTAATATCCACCAGACCATACATTCATACTAACTTTAGCTAATATAAGCTAATAGCCAAGAGCTTAAAGTGGAAATAAGAGCATAATTTACATAAACGAGCCTTAAGACCATTACATCCCCAAAAGTTAAAAATAATATATATCCTCCAATCAAAATACATATCCATTATATAGCCTTAGGACCATTACAATCCCATAACCAACATACATTTACATTAACCAAATTGTACATAAACTTTCCATTCCCATTTTAATTACACATCAATCAAAATACATCAACTAGTTAAAATTTTGCTGCGTGTCCTGCAAGTCTCCTAGCCGGACTCAAGGCTCGCCTATTCCCCCTGTGTGGGTC